>CM052314.1:1858279-2121041 GCA_028455605.1 Lasioglossum malachurum
CAAGTATCTGGTCGGTGGTGGAACTTTTAGCGGTGTGGTATATCAGATCACTGTAAGTTCCACGTTATCCCCGCGCCCAGTCGCGCTCGGTTACTGGTCTCGCTGAATAGCACAGTGGCTGACAGTCTTTAATAGTATCTCGTCGGTGGTTCTGCCATCGACTAATCGGTGGTTCCGCAGGGACCGTTACATGGTGAGTACTGTTTCCGTGTTTCATCATTCGATGGAAATCAAGATTATTTACCTTCATTTTTTAATAATTAATTATGTATTCAAGCTAGTTATTTACTTTTTATTCATATAAATTTATTCTCGAATTGTGTTACCTTCTCGCGATAATTTAATCTTATATCGTGACAATCAATTGCATTTGAATTCGTGTCAAGCGATAGAAGTGGCCTTCTGCACCGACGAGGTACTATTCTCGTCAGTGCTGGAAGTCTTTAAACATGGTTCTCTATCTTCACAGTAGATGTCATCTACGATATCTTATTACTAGGCAGCGATTTTATACATACTTGAATAAGGAATTTTATTCAATAATTCCATATGAATGTCTTTTTGTAATAATCCGCAATTTGATCGGCAGCGGTAGAGGTTTACTACCTAATTTAAAGTTGTTAAATCTATGAATTTGAAAAATACCATTACGAATACTATCGCGAAACATTTAAATTTAAAGTTTGTTATTTACTCAGCACTGTGCGAGAACCCGAAATATCGGGTCGGGAACACGAAATTTTTTCGGGATCGGGACGGATACCTGAAAATTTCGAGATTCTCGAATTTATCGGGTTAAATATATGTTATATATTTATTGTAATATAAATATTTAATTATTACACAAAATTCGGTATTATTCGAAAGCGGGGAGGCTTCAGTGAGAACATTTAGAAGACGTGTTTAGTTGTCAGAAGCAAATGATGTTTATTTTAATTACATGATAGATATAAAGCTAGTTAATTCAATCAGCATTCGGTGTTCGTGGTTTACTTCAATTGAGCCTTGATCCAAGGAAGGAAGGAAGATACTCTGGTGAAGACATCAGGGTATCCAACACCGCAGGGACGACCGTAGGAAACGACACCAACTTGGGTTCCCTGGTGGACAAGAGGACCGCCGGAGTCACCCTAAAACGAGAAAAAGAAATTCAATTAGAAAAGCATACGTATTCTATTCGTTAGGTATCTCTTTAAGTCTCACTTCTCAAAAAAGATCAAATCGCATGGTCCACTATTAAAAAAATTATTGCGACCATAATTACTTGGATAACAAGCGATGTTAAGAATTCGGGCACCTCTACCATAAATGTGAAGTCCGAAACTTGAATCGCTTGTCGCGCAAGTAATAATGCTCGTAATTATACTTTATTTTACGACGTTTTAATCAAAAAAACGAGGAGATCAAAACTAGAATGCATTGTTTTAGTAATTTTTGAAATGAGAGACTCACGTGGCAAGCTCCCTCTCCGGATTTGGTGAAGGTGCAGATGTGGCTGTCTTTCAAGGTAGAGTGGGTCCTCTTGCACTGCGTTTGCGAGTAGACTTTCAAGTTGATTTCCTGGAGTTTGTCAGGTACCGGTCCTCCTACCTGTAAGGAATATAAACGGTGAGCAACTGTCTTTGTGTAAATGAGTGAGTTTAGTTACTGTGATTAATTTAGAATGATTGGGAGATTGTTACTAACCCTGGTGGTTCCCCATCCAGACAAGACAACTGTGGATCCCTCAGCAACCTTGGAAGAAGCTAGATTGATCGGTTGAACCAAATTATTGAAAGCGATATTTTGGTTAACACGAATCACGGCGACATCGTTGATGATGAGGGCAGGGTTGTAGTTGGGGTGAGCTGTGATCTTTTCTACTCCGTAAACCGTTCCTCGGGCGCTCAGTTGGTTGGTTCCAGCTTGGACAGTTACCGATTTCACGTTCTTGATTCTGTGGAGAAATATCTCTATGTAGAATTTCTGGTAATCGGGGCAAACATCATAGAATAGTACTGAAACGATTTCTTTTTGATTTTATGCAGTTAGTAGAATTTAGTAGAACATCAGTAGAATTTAAAAATGCTGTTATACTATTTTCAACCTGTTAAACATACTGAGAAAGAAACTAAATGTGCGCGTCACTTCAGTTCGTTACGATACCGGTGGAAAATTTTTATTTTTCATAAAGATCCGCTGACCAGTGTGATATATGCTATTCATTCTTCGTTCGGCAGATCCAATGTTATAAATTTTCTATATTGAATGTAACGAATTAAAAGAACTAACCCATCGACGCAGTGAGCTGCGGTGAGGATGTAGCGAGCGTTGATGATTGATCCACCACAGAAGTGTCTGCCGTTTTGCTTAAGAGACACTTGGTACTTGTACTTGCCAGGTGGTGCGTCGTGACCACCCACAATATGGCCCTCGGGGAAGGCTAAACCATCGAAATCAAGTTATACTCTCCGCAAACACATTCTTTTCAATTTCAAATTCAATCTTCACAGTCCCAAAATTATTGCTACGAAAATTCGTGAAAATGCCAAAGCAAAGAAGCTAGCCACGATCGAAGGTATTGGTATAATTATAAAGAATTCTATCATCAGAGCTACTTGTTAAATTTATAAACCGAATCGGAAACATAGGTATAAAAGTATTTTCTCTGGTTTCAATACGTTCGACTCAGACTTGATTGATTTCATGCAAGTTATTTGATTTATTTTCAGTCGACCACGAATTATTTGCAAACGACAATATCTCCGTTGAATTTGAAATTCTTTTTCACTTACCATAAGCCGCGGCCGCCAGGCAGAGCACAAGTATGGTTGGAGCGTACATCTTGGCAAGATTCGCAATACTGTGGTTGACAATCGTGTGGATCAATTTATATACGCGTCCAAAGCATGCGTTGCTCCGATAAGGGTAAACGAAATGTAGGATTTTTATCAATGACGTGGAACGAGCACCGATTACAAAGAGTGGTGCTCTCGGTTTTTGAAAAGTCGGTAGGTTTGATTGCAAAGATAAGACGCAATCCACTCGGTGAACGTGTATCGGATCTTTTATTTTTGTTTAGAAAGAGGAAGCAATTATTCCGATAACGAGTATATATGTATGGACTTTTTAATGGGTGACGTTGCGGGATAATTTTAAATTGATAATAGGTGCGAGGCGATCAATCGAAATTCGATAATACAATCTTTTAATTACAGCCACTTCTGAAACGCTTCCTATCAACTGTTTAATCAAGATATTGAAAGGGTATACGATCATAGACGACAAATGTCTTAGATTAGGAAACCGATATGTCCATTGTGGTTTCTTTGTTTGTGTAGGAATAATATTTTGGATTCGCTGGTTTTCGCGTGTAGTCGACCTCAATATTTTTCTTCGATTTCGAGATACGAGTATATGCCCATATTATGCAAGTGGTCTAAGTGAAAATTTAGTGCTTGTTTAGTGCTTGTTTATTACTTTCTCTAATAAGATGTGGATTTTCGTCACTCCAATAATGGGGTTACCCTTGGTTTCATTCAATTACCCTGTTTCAACCTTTTCGAAACAGGCACATACACACGTGTTTCAGCTTTATTTCATCAGCCTCAGAAAGATGTCCAGTTTGCTCGTGAACAAGACGAGGAAAAAGTTTCTACTTAATGAGTAGAGCCAGCGCTGAGACGGTATTTGCAAATCGTTAAATGTAGTACGACAGTCCGGCTCGAGATAAGGGCTGCAAGTTCGTGGCCTATCACGCAGGTGCATTGCGAAGTGGAACATCCCTTCAGCAACCTTTTACTTCCTCAACTACATCGTTCTTGACAGAAATGAACGGTTCAAGTGATTTTGAATTGTGTAGCCGACTTTCTTGAAAAGTTATATTATCTTTTTTCAATGTTGATCTTGTACGAGCAACGGAGATCGATTTTGAATCACGATGATTTCGTCGCACGTGACTGCGTGGAAGTATCCGGCACATTTTATCGATGAAAAACTTTTTCGTAATAGAACTTATAGAATAGAGATTGCGCCAAGGCATTTACTGATACTATGGAGAAGTACATCTTGCTCAATCAATATCATTCACACGAGCATCCTTATTCTTTGCCCTAAATCCATCATCCGGTGCAAGATGTCGCAGTAATTAATCACTTTCCTCTACGCTTGCAAATCAAGGAAAAACCTTTAATCGTTGATTAAATAAAAATTCTGCGCATGGTGAAATTGTTCGAGTGAAAGTCTAATGCGATCGTTATCAATTTGAATAGGCTGATCAATTAGGTTTCAGTAGACAACACGAGTCATTTGAATCTAATCTCTCGTAAAACGTCTCGCTCGAATCTTTCGAAATCATATCATAGAATCATCGTATCGATCAATTTAAATGTACCGAAGATAGTTGATCATTGGTACTTTTTTTCAATGGAAATGTCTGTGATAGTTTCACTTCAAATGCGAGAACGTGGCTACAGGTTATCGATTTAAAAATATCTTCAATTATCCGACTCTTGTAGTTATCGATGTCACTGATGACGATAGCGATTCTCTGCTTTTATTCTTCAAATTACCACTTGTAGGAGATCGAACACCTTTTTATTAGCCATATATCTTTTCACCGTTACTATCAATATTTTTGCAAATAATAGGAGAAAATAAAACAAATTGCAAGCCCTAGTCAATATCAAATAAGCACTAAATGTTTATGTTAGGCAATCGTCCTTCAAAAATCGAAGGTTAATTGGAGAGAATTGCGTATCAGATGAAAGTGAATTCATTCTAAATACGGTGGCTTAAAGAATTGCATTCTCGACAGGTACTAATTAACAAATACGATACGCTGTCCGGCGGACAATATTATAGATCTGTTAACATTTAATGCCCGCGGATCTTTAGATACGAGTTCGAAGATAATTTCCAGACGAAACGTGATTCGAACGCGATAAACGAAATTACTTTGGCCCGGTGCGTAGATCGATAATGAATTCTCAGTTCGCGGAATCTCCTAGATCGTTTCGGGCGCAAGTACGAGCAGTAGCATACGTATAGTAACTGAGGCGGAGGTAGAATTAAGGGACACGTAATATCTAACATCAACAGTCTGGCTCGTCGTCGTGGAAGGACTAATAAGAATTGCGGTGGCAAGTAATTTCGTTCATTGTGTATTCTGCAAATGAATATATCCCGGCGTTCCTGGTAATTCTCCGAGCATCCGGGGGATTTCGTCTCCCCAAGGATCAGAGGAGAAGGCGATTGCGAATAACAAGAACCCTTCGTCTGCCACGAGTTCTTGATCCTGTTAACGGGATCATGCGAGCACCAACGATAGAACCAAAGACCGTGAGATAAAACTAAACTCCCTTGGACTTTTCTCTGGCTGTTGTTTCGAGGTCACTGGATCAATCCACAGGGAACTGTATTTTTCTCTCTCCGATCAATGCCTTCGCACCCCTTTTGTTCTGTTTTATAAACATCTTTCTTTTGATTTCGAATCTACTCTTTGAACCCCTTCCACTATAATATTTATTGTAGCCTGTAAAAGAATAGTATCTACTAAGTATGTACGTTATCAATTTCTTTTTTTTTTTTTAAATAAAAATCTATTTATTTTTTGATGATGTGATAGCCATTGGAGAACACACGGGAAAGAAAATAAAAGTAAAATAAATCGTAGTGCAAGGGATCAATGAACGTACGTCCTTCGGAAATAGTTGCATAAAAGATCCTAGGGTAATAAGTATTTATCTCATCCACTTTTACTTTATATTTTCAATCAACACATTATGCCTCTTGTTTTCAATAAATATCTTTTTCGAATAAATGTAATTTTGATGGTGGCAAAATGTTCGATCTAAACGGAGAAGATTTGGTGGTTCTGTTGTGCAATATGAAAATAGCCTGTTAGAGTGATTCTCACGGTAAAAATATGAAAGAGGATTCGAGAAACTATGAGTAAGAGAATATCCGTAGAACGGTTTGCTAATCAGATTTCCCTGCGCGGCGTTAGGCCGATTCGTAATGCTCGGTCACCGTATTTACATATGCATATCATTTGTCGTATCACAGGGGAGGAAGCTCTGTGCTGGTGATATCCCACAGGACTCTCCATATATCCAAATCGCATTACTGCGCTGCCTATTTCGTGCTAAGGTAAGTACGTCGTGGACGATTTGATATGCGTGCGCCATAACCGAGTTAACAATCCGGCTATGACAGATGGTGATCCGAGCGATTTTGCGGGCTCTCTATCGCCAATCGTTCAATCGATGCGTTTCCGGTCTTCATAGACCAGCAATTAGGTCGAATTTCAGCTACGAGAAAATTAACCGGTACGTCAAAACTGTTCCAAATTATTAATATCACTCCGACCATAATTTTGCATTCATGATACTTTTCGTGGCAATGCGATAAACTGCCCTGACTACGGTCAGCACTGAAAAGAGAGAAAACTTTAAATTTCGACTTGTTCTTCTTTTTTAAACGCTGTAAAAATTTGCGGAAAAATACAAATCTGCTAATATAAATAATATAAAGTTTTAGAATAATAATAAATTTTTTCAAATTTCCACATTCTCTACTTTGGAAGTAGCAAAACTGAAATAAATTTATTTATTATTAATAATTTATATATTAATATTATATAATGTATTAATATTAATTTATATATTATTATTATTTATCTAAATGGGTCAAAACGGAATGACTTTTAGAACGACCCAATAAAATGGTAATTTTCAGATGTTTTGTAAAGCTAGCGTTAAAGATTCTCGCCCTCAGTGCGCGGTGTGGTCTCGCAAGCACTTCCGCGTTTCTGGGAAGGGAATTTACCTTGCTTGGAGAAATGTATTCCCGTTTATCGGAGGAAAAAGGTGCAAAGGACGCCCGCGAGCGTCACGCAGAAGAACCACGTCGAAGAACCACGGCGAAGATTGCCGACCCGAGAACGCTCGTGATCCCTTTCACCCCCGACTCGCGACCGAATTCCTCGAAACGAAACGGAATGGACGCGCGGGAGTTTCTTCGACTTGTTCGTTGTCCACCAAGCCCAAAAACCCTCCGCCTTCTACTTACCAGCAACGATTTTACAGCGCGAGTTTGGGCCAGGTCGCTCCTGGTAATCACTGTCGAAAAATTGCCGAACATCTTCTTGGTCCCGGGCAGCCGTGTCTGCGTACCGTCCCGAGAGATCGATGGGAATCCGCTTTGAGTTGTGGGTGCGACGAACCTGAAAAAGAACTCGGGGAACATCGTTTACACACAACGGCCACGAGCACCGGGGTTCTTTCTCGAGTGGGCGATGGTTATTTTTATGCCTCGTAATTATACATTTTTCTGGCCGTTGCCTCGGAGTTTTAGGGTTACATTTAGAACCAGCCGAATCGGCCGGCCGCGTTTTCGCACGTGTTTCTCCCACGATCCTGCGGGACTCCCGCGCGTCCTTCGCCGCTCCGCTGCGAGGAAACGATATCATATTGCTCTTGCAACCACGAATGCTAGCCTTTTTTTCGTGGGAGTTCGAAAGTCCCCACTTTCGACCAATTTTTTGCGCCGATCGTTTGCCTGCTATTTTTCTCTCTCTCTCTCTCTCTCTTTCTCCCTCTTGCGTTCGTGCTTTATGTTTTATTGCGAGCGATATTTCACATTGAAGAGCGTCAGGTGGCGGGGGTGCTCCGGGATGAATTGTGGGGCAAGCATTGCTTTCGAGGCCCTTGAAACTTTTCTCTTTCCGCTAGAATGTACTGTCGCTTCTGTTACGGGGATTCTCTGAAGAGTGGACTTTTCAAAATATTTTTTCAAACTACAGGATCTTGGGAATGCCTCCAAAAATTTTATACTGAAATTCATTGAAATGACAAAATTTTCTACCTGATTTCCAAGAAACTGGGGCAACGTAGAAATTGATTTTGATTCTTAATGTGTTTAATAGGTTGGAAATAATGTAACAATATTTTTAAATTCTTCTAATGTTATTACTGTTTTATATTACGTCTACTCATTGTTATCATAAATGTGCAAATTGTACAATCGTAAATGTAGAAATCAGAAAGAAGTTATTTAGACCTGTGTGGCAATTCGAGCCGTTCACGTTTTTTTTAGTAAAAGTCCGCTGGAAAAGATCGATCGCGATAAAATAGATCGTGCGAGAACTTCAGCACAGAGATTCCCGTTAACAATGACAAAACCAGCTCTGTTATCATCGCTGTGATTCCGTGATCGCGCGGACTCACGTTCATCGATGAGCATCGGTGGTATCGGGCACGTCGTATAGCATACTCGAGTATACTTACGCGGAATACCATAATAATTACTCGCGTAGTCGGTACCCTGTGTTTACGAAGGACCTATTATTAGTGCAAACACGTATTACCGTCCGGTTGTTCTCCGTTTATGGCTGGTAAGTGATTTCAACCACGGGCACCCGTAGAAAGTGCCGGCAAATTGAGCACTTGAACGCAAAGAAGACGTCAACGCGCGAACAGCCTCTCGCGTTACAGGAATTCAAAGATCACTTTCGGGTATATTAGTTCCTTTACCGGCCCCATTCGACAAACAACCACCAATTCGTTTACCTACGTTTATGCCGCAGACCTCGGCAACCCACAGACCTCGAATTATGAATTATCGAGGCGATCCGCCGGCTATTTGTTTAATATTATTTGCCTGTTTCGGTGCGTGCTTCGGTGTTTTCACAATCGAAGATTTACGCTCGTCGTCGTCAACGATGTAGTCGATCCTCGATAACACGAAAACCTTCGTTAGACACAATATTTTCATTCTAGGTCCTTAATTTTTAGTATTATCTTTATTTGTTTTGGATCTACAAAGGCTGCCCTCATTAAAAATAGGATTTTATTTCATTGTACTGTCTTTCAAATTCTCTATAAAAATTGGATATTGCACAAACACACACTTCTTAATCGCATTAATTAAAAATGCTGGAAATCATTTTCCCAGAACATCCCATTTCCCGAATTTCACTTATTCCGTGAAATCGAAATAGAATTTTCCTTACGGAAGATGAAGCTTTACGCTTTCCTATGTTTATCGTATTATTTAAAATCACAATCGGAGGTTATTCCCAAGAAAAAACATTTAAGGAGCGGCAGAAAATCAACCGCATGATCCTGAGAGTTTGATTCTAGTGCAACGGGGTTAGAAACGTCCTTCTTCTTCTGGGAAATTGATGAACGCCAAAGAAGTTAGTCGTTGTAATCATAAAATGAAACTGTTATATTACAGTGCAACCGCTTGCGTTTCATTTCCACATCGGACACGATATTTCGCAAAGATCTCGAATAGATGAGTGATCCAGGGTTGAAGGGGTGTCTGCATATTACGTAATGACACGTAGCAGGATCGATATCTGTTCGATCGAGGGGTATAGTTTGCGCACACGTTGATTGGTCGGAAGGTATCCGAGCCGACAATCGGAGATCGTGATTAATGGACTGCCCGGTAGATCGTCGGTGTACGCGCCGACGAATCGGGGACCGCTTAGCGTGAAATTTACCTGATGAATTGTTCTCACAATTATCATGATCTACGGGTTCGTGGATCTGAGAAACACGAAAGTCTCTCGGGCCCAGTCCGCTAATCTTTCTTCGGCGAACCCTTCACTTTGGCCCCGAAACCATCCCCTCCTCCTCCTCCTCCTCGTCCTCCGGGGGCAGCCGTCTCACCCACACTCGTGGGGGCCCCCATAACGATACTTTTCTGCGGCGCACAAAGTGGCTAGGCTCTCTTCGGCGCGGCGCAGAAATCTCGGAAATTTTTGTACGTCGATCGAGTGAACTATAATTATCTTTTCTGGGCTATGCGGCATGCAGCAGCGCAGTCGGTACATCAGAAAAAACTCGAGTTTCGTTCATTTTTTTCCTCTCTCTCCCACGATCAACCGTGTCTGTCGTCTAGCCTACTTGGTCACGGAAGGATCTACACAGCCATAGCGTGGACGAGGTGAGAAATCCTTCTTGATACTTTCTTTTTGCGGGGGAGATGGAGTTCCGCCGGATTACCCGTGAACACGATACGCCCCGAAACTTTGTCGTTTCGCAGAAAAACGATTTTTGCCGAACTGCATGACCAGACTCCTCCACGGTAAGGTATCCTTAATCGGTCTATACTCGAGAGATCACTATAATTACTCGCATATTCCCCTTGCAATTTCAACGTAAGTCGGCGGTGGTTTTCGATGTTAACCCCTTGACGTGCAAGCACGCCACATATTGATTAATATGGCGTGGGTCTACCATCTTCCCAGGAACATGTCTCTTCTGCATTTACAAGAAAATTGTACAAATAAATATTCTATCACCGAAATGAGTTTCTCTGTATCAGTCTAACAAAGTTACAAAGTAAGTAACAAAGTAACAAAGTTAACTATTTCGTTTAACCATTGTGTAGTCAACCGGCTACCCGTGTACCCATTTACTGTAATTCTTTCAACAATTTGTGAATGTTCTTCAAAAAAATATTACAAAATTTCTCTGAACGTCCATTCTTTACTGGCTAACATAATAATTTATAGTCTTATAATGAGAAGTTGTGCAAATATGTTAAATATTTTCAGAAAACAGCTTGTAACACTTTAGTTGGCCCTTTATTGAAAACTTTGAGTTGATCACTTTTTAAGATTTTTATTAATTGTACACTTATAGAGAACTGGGTTCCACGAATTATCGTCGACTCTCGTATAATCTAGTCTACGAATAATATTTGTGAAAAAGTTCGATTCGAGGGGGATCAGGTATTCCCAGGTGAAACTATAGAACAAGGCCTAACAGAATTGTAGGTTCTATGCATGTCAAGGCACTGGGGATCATTTCGGAGGAATGCACCACCATGGGAGGGTGAGGATGGTTGCAACTAGACGGAGATGGTTCCTCTGGAAACGTTTTGCGAGATTCCAGACGAATTGTGGACGTCTACGAAACGTGATTTATGGTAGAAGGTCCGGGTGGAAGTAACTTATGCCGCTGTCTCGTCAGGATCGTGGTCACGGTAATTTTATTTAATCGGTGGCATGTTATTAGTACAGATTGATGAAAGTGACGCGGATTATCAGCCGGGAAATAACGTGGTTTGTCTGACGAAGAGATTTCTCTGATGATCGAGCGACTTCTGTTTAATTTTTTACGACAATATTTATCTGGAGTGTGTGGTTAATCATTGTGAAAGAATCAAGATAATACAATCTTAAAATCGGTATGCCTTAAGTGGTCGAAAGAATAGTACACGTATCGCCGCATTAACTTTATCTTCTTATCGATCATGCTAATTTTAATGTTTCAACAGATTCAGTTGTGACGTGACATCTTGCCAAACCATGATGTTTGATAGGATGTTTACATACTGCTTACAACGTATCAACAATGTGGGTAATATATAATAAATAAATTCAACGATATAATTAAATAAATAGTATACAATGATTTCTTAGATACCGATTGATCGATATACTGAATCTTATAAAACTCTAAGTCAGATAATGCAGGCTTACTTGATAAACTGCATTGTAAAGCCGATTAATCTTTGTGTCATATCCATATTTTCTTACTTAAAATATAATGTATTTATATATCAGGCGGATTTAACGTTGCATCTCTCAGAAATTTCATTCCTGTTTAATCAGAGACGGATTTGTAATTTTCGGTTCTTTCAAGGCCACAGTATTATTTATTAGACAGCGGATTTTATGCATTTATGAGAAAAATGAGTAGTTGCCATTTAAAACAGAGTAAAAACATTAGAAACATTAAAATAATTTTAAAATACAATTATATTGTTTTCAACCTATTGAAAATGTTAAGAAAGAAGATCTGTTTCACTCCAGATTGTTGCAATTCAGGTAGAAAATGTTTCGTGGAAGTGCGTTTCACTTAAATTTACAGAAAAGCGTGCATTAAACATTTACAAAAGCCACTTCGTTTTTACAGCCTCGAATAAAGCTTCTTCCAGTTGTACAAAAAATAAAAAAAAACAAAATGAAATCCATTGCTCATGGAAACGGAAAAGCGTCTTTTTGCCGAAGCCACCCACGAAAAAAACAGGAGTACCATTTAATCTGAAAGAAACGACGCACAATTTTATCTTTCGAACGGCATCGATGATCGTATCATCTCGTCACGTTCCGAGCGGATCGTGCCGATCTCGAAACCGTGATCGAGCAATCGAAAGAGCCGCAGTCAATTTGATAACCGGCGTGGATCGTACGCGTTCGTAAGAGAAGGACCACCGCGCATCACGATGATCGCTGGGGTCTGGGAGCTGGCCGGGGCTACTTCATTTAGAGTGTCACGCGGATAGCCGAAATTAGGGTTATAATCCCCCCTTGCCATCTGATACGCGTCGTCTCCCCCTCCGGTCCCAGTCACTATTTACCGATAGTATTTTAACCCTCGATTTGTCGTCAACAGCTTTCGGTAGTCCATTGGGAAGCTGGCTGCTTAGTTTCTGTCCGGCGCGGGAACGACATGTGCTGATTATCATCGGCAGAGGTTCGGGACCTGCGGCGTTCCATCGCCTCGAACCCTTTCCTTTTAAAGTATCGATAATTCGTTTCTTGCAGCAGCTCGAGCGCCGCGTATTCCCGCGTAATTGGCACGTTCGCGTATCGATGGCCACAATGTTACCGCTAATAGCCGGTGTTTTCGGCCATTTTATCGCGCGCAACCCTTGGGACCTGCATGGAAGCTCGCAATACACGCTGTGTTTGTCAATGATGACTGATATTCAATTAATAGGAACCATCACGCGACACGCAACGACGCCATAAATCTCTTGGTTCGCTTGCTTTCGGCCTTCCGCGTTGCTCTAACAAAAGAGCACAAATTTTTCCATTACCTATAGGTTACAACTAGACTTGTGGCCACGCACAATTTAATTTCAGTTTAATAAGATAATTGAATGATGAAAAATCTTTTATTTGGCACCTATGCCTTGCAAACAACGCAAACATTTTTTATTTTGAAATCTTAAGAAAGTGGAATGACACAAAATTCTATTTCTAATGGGGGGAGGGGGGAGACAGCCTCTGTAGATCTAAAACAAATAAAAATTGTACTCGACTAGGTTGAAAGTAATTGGCGTCATTCAATTGTCTTTCCGTCTGTAGACTGTGTCAAATGATTGCTACCGATTTTTCCATAAATTTTGATTCATAAAACTCGGCCGCCGACAGGTTTTTTAACAGTTGCGTCTCGCTGCGTCGAAGATGGCTACGTGCCGGCAACACAGGTGGAATATTTAAAAAGAACACCGTCGAGCGATTCGATGTGAGGAACAGAGAGAACAAAGCGAGCGTCGCAGGATGATATGACCCTAAGCGGGTATCGATCGGCGTTCTTTCCGCAGGAACGGGCGCAACCAGCCAGGATATTTTGATAATTCCCTTTTTTGTGCGCGATACTCCGCAGCGTGTAATGCGGAAGAGATCAAAGGCGTCAGTAGCACCTGTCCTCTAACCCCCGTCTTGTCATCCAGCAAAATTACGCCAGGAGGCTGGGGATCCCAACGGATTCTCTCTTTCCCTGCCCACGTTTCAACTCTCTCTCCATCCTTCTCTTTCTCTCCTTTTCTCTCGAACGGTCTCTGTCCCCTTTCGCCGTCTCTCTACATCCACATCGTCGTCGTGCACGTGATTCCTCGCCCACCCATTCACCTTTCTACGATTTTTCGTTCACTTTCCCTCTCCACCCACCCCCTTGAAATCCTCCGCAACGTTTCTCCTCGTTTGCCACGCGCATCGCAGCTCGCCTTTACGTTCTTCCGTACACACCACCTTGTCGGTGTTCCTCTTGCTTCATCATCAACTGCTCTTCTTCTTGAAAACACGCGGACAGATTGTTCGACTTTGTCGTATTTTCTCCCCTACTGCCCTACGGCGCGACGCTCGGATTAAACCACAATTATCTTAATTGCGAGGTACCCTCCGCAGTTTTTCGCATTTTTCATTCATGTGCTTCGGCGGCAATTGCAACGGGTCAAAGGCACTGCGACTCAATCACAAAAACGCGCTAAGCGATTCGACTGTCGCAGCTTTGAGTTGATGGACGATGGATAGATTAATCACTCAGCTTCGTTGGACCCAAATCTGGCTATAGTCAGCCCGACTTAGTCCGAAGTCGGCTCTAGGGAGTCCGAATAAGTCCCAGTTTGTCCGCGATCACCCAGTATACCACCTACAGTCACGAAAATATTGGGACACAATAAAATGATTTATTCTAAGCTGTGTATTTTGAATGGACGTGCAATTATGTACAAAACTGCTTTGGGTCATTGTCTTGATAAAAGTTAATTCCCCGTTCAATCCCCATACTCTTGTGGCATTTACAAAAAAAATTGTGTTTTTAATGCAATGTAAGGAGTTTTCAAAGTTATCGAAATGTTTGTCCTTGCATATTCTAGTTGATATTAAAACGCATTCAGAGATATTAATAACACGACCTTGAAGTGAACTTTTTTATACATAATTATACAGTTTTGTACATAGTTGCATATCTGGGAAATTTATTAAGTAATAAAAGAGTCGGCTGTGTAAGAAGAATAGAGATGCCTCGACTTGCCTGGTCCTTCTCGGTTAACTGGTACAAGAAGGTAATCGCCTAATCGATAAAGCGAAGGAGAAGAGCCCCGCAGTTTCTTCTCTCGGCGAGTACTCGATAACAGGTCGGCGGATAATAAGGTAACCGTCTACGTCTACCTTTGACGTCGGGATTGCGTAGGTTCGTATTCAATATCACTCGGGAAGATCTGCCGCGCTATTCGCGACACAATGGAATTCGGCATTCGCGTACATCTTGTGTGCTAACATTTGCGGAGCGCATCACAAAGACGTCGCGTTGCCGGGGACCGTGCCATCGGATGCACCGAGGAGTTGAAATAACTTTAGCGAGCATAAGTCATCCGTAAGGCCCGAGGCTTCGTGGCCGGGGCACCCTAGAATTATCGCTAAACGTTATTGCCTAGGCTCTATAGATCTTGCGTATAAAATGCTAGGTTATCCTTAACGTTTATGTGTGGTTAGAAGCGAGGGTGGACTTATGCCGACCGGTCTAGAATTTCGTCGAGGACGTCTGCGGAATCTTTGCGAATTTTGCAGCCGTTCGGCAATCCTCGATCATCCCTTTTGCAAAAATTTTCCATTCAAACTACATATACGCTTTCGCCAGTAATCGTCGCGTACATGTGCACAATTGTGCAACAGTTTAACATCGGAACTATGTATTAACCCTTTGCACTAGAATTTAATTTTTCTTCTCGCCTGAAATATTTCCATTTTATATGACTTCCTTGATTTGATCGATGTAAAACTGATATAATACCTCCTACGATACTTTTGCTAGTTTATTAATATAGTATATACATTTAGAAATTTATTGAATACAACTTTAGTAATGCGACAAATATATTGAGTAATGCTATGAGAATTATTAGTGGCGCCTCCGAGTCACCACTCAGATCAACAAGTCCCTCTTCATATTATATGACTATAATGACACATACGACTATAATATTGTAGACAGATGAGGGTTAATCTGATCAAGATACGTCGCCCCATTCGAAGAACGACGATCTTTTAAATGCGATCTCGCGGAGAAACTCTTTCCCAGCCAGAGATTTTTCGTTCACATGTGATTGACGACAACAAAAGCGAAAGAATTCTTGTGCGGGGGTTCCGCGGTTTGTCGCGGCGCAGCCATTTGCGAAACTCGAGGCGAAACGCGCGATTAAATCCGCGGAACGCATTAATCGATCGCGTCGCCATTATCTACTGTCCGGCGCGGCGGTTCTAGCCGCGGCAAATGGCGTAAAGCACGAGAGAGACCTCTTTAGACTCGGTTGCCAGACATTAACTCGTTTTTCAGCTTTTTCCGAGTGAAGCGTAAAGGGACGATAGAAACTCACAGGATGCTGGACGACGAGAAAGAGAAAGGGAGAGAGAGAGAGAGGGAGAGGAAACGTATAGCAAACGAAACAGGTCGCTTTGTTGTTAAGTGACAGGAGTTGGAGGGTATTATTCATCGTTGTAACAGACTTTGAGCACCGTTACGCGCGAAGATCAAAGCCGGTTAAACCCACCGAACTCTCCGTGGCAGCTCGGAGTCATGATATTTTGACGCATTTAATGTTCGTTTCTGGTTAAATGCGGCCGGGCTGATATTAACCGTTAATACGTTCCACGCGGACCCGTCCGACTCTAACGAAAGTGTACCGGCATAGTGTTGCCCGACACGATGACGAAGCGATGGCGTATAGCACGATCGATATCGTGTCCCGATAAACGCGAAACAGTATCGCGATACAATACCGAAATTTCGTAACGAGCTTCTCGATCGTCAGATAAGAATTGGGATTTCACCGGACGTCAACTTATTCGAGTAGCTTGTACCGATAACGACGCTGCGTTTATTTATTTACTTGGACAGCCTTCGAAGTTGCTCCGAATCTACAGCAACACGCTTTTATCAATCACAAGTTTATCACAAGGTGGTGAACGTTCTCGTAAACAGACTGCGGATTTTATGCGTTTATGGCAAAAATCGGTGGGTGTGACCTCAACCGTTATCAGGACATTGTTTGCAAGTTGTCGGGTCTGTTAAAGACCCGATTAATTCATTTCAATCTATTTTTAATTTACATAAAGATCCGCTCAGAGTCCACTCATGAAGTTTCCGAGATAGTTGTCATTCTACTGTATACATTTGTACATTTGATAACCTTCAATTACTCCAACATAAATAAATTTTTATTCAATGAAATAACTTGCTAGCGTGGCCGACACCTTTGTTTACGCTTGAAACACTAAATTTTAAGTTTTCGGATTGTTAATACTATGTGCGTGTAAATAAAAGTTGATTCTCAATGAATCTCGATTTTTCTCAATGATCATTTTTCCAAATTCTTGTGTGAAGGAATGAAACGGGTCTCTTGGAATGTTGATTGTGGAAAGTAAGTACACACAAGGAGTGTAATACTTTCCTCAATCTCGTGGTAATGAATCGAATAAAGTGAATCGAGTACAAACTTTCGTATCAGTAATAACTTCCTATTGAACTTCAGACCATTCGATAGGTTTTCCAGTGTGTCGAGTGTGTTTCGCTGTGTCACACAATCTTGTTCACTTTCTCGATACATTGGAAACTCTTTAGTAATCTTTGCAAGCATCTGTTTATTGCCTTCTTGACGTACTTTTTAGATTTCTTAGAGACAAATTCGAGCAAGTGGCGTGGTTTATCTAAAATTCTGCAGACTTGAGAAATTAGCAATATTCATTTCCGGCGATCCTTATCTTTAACACAAAATCATACCACATTTCTTACATCATTACAAAGTATATATATATGTATATCTACCAATAATCTACCGAGGGTGGTGAGAGGAAAAGGGGTTTCTCATGGGACGTATGAAAGCTGTAACCGAGGAAGACATTCTGAGTGATTGTGGTTGCGGCGATCTTGACATCATCCGGAAGTCCTCGCTGCTTCCCATCTACATTTGTTTAAGACGAATAGATTTATTTCTCGTAGGCTATTGGCATCGACTCTGACAGCAGATTCTTGATTTCTATTTCGCAACGGCACAACACGAATTTCATTAGTAATATTAATTTCAACTTATTCAAATCGTTAAGGGAAGGAAGCAATTTCTATTTGGCTTTTGTTCCTCGCAATTTCTACAGAAAGTTACAGTTGTGTATACAGAACGATTGTCACATAAATATCGATCGGCACAGAATTAACTTCCTAACTTATTTATATAGTCTAGAATGTCGAATCCTTTTTCGAACGGACGCGAAACGAATATTGACGGTTTAACGCGTGTCTCGTCCGGATGCATGAAATTGTATACGAAACGAATGATAAAAAAGCAAGTGAAAGCTGTACATCAACAAAACAATCGGTTCAAAAAGCATCGGCAAAAAATAAATAAACAAACTCACAGCATTGACAACGATTCAAATGTGCTGAAGCTAAACCGAATTGTACCACGATCAAAATTTACCCGAAATTTTTGTTCTTGTTTCGAAGCGTAGAACATTGCTTGGAGATTTGAATTTATTCAATATTAATCAGATCTTGAAGAATATGTTGTAACCAGACCGCAGATTATTTATTAAAATAGATTTGAAAATGTCAATACATTATTTTCGATATATTAGAACTATTAAAGAAAGAACTTTTTGTTTGAACTTCTTCCTTTTACAAGTTGATTTTAATAATGCTGTCAATTAATCGTTAACTCGATGCATATTAGTGTAAAGTCCAACACTATGAGAAAAAACTGCAGCCTGTTTGCAACCGGGAAAGGTGTTCGAACTGTTTTAATAGCTAGCGCTGTTAATCGCTGGCTCCGGTTCCCTCGCTTGATACACTTTGAAAAGCTTTCAATTCGTTGTTTCAAATTATTAAATAATGGTTTTCCTCGAGGAGGAGATCACGGTGCGTAGATTTGCTTTGCGGTGCACCGGACTGTATGATTACCGAAGTTCGGCGGCTATAGTGCCTCGGAGATTTCCTGGCCACTATTCACTTCAGCGGTCACGTCGGTTTCTATTGCTGTTCATGGCTTTCATTAAAGTCGCTCGCACAAAGATCTCCATAATTTCTGGCCATTATAACGCGCGCGCGTTAGGCAACTCACGATCACCGATTTCACAACTTTGCAGATCGAGCAGCGAACTGTCGGATGAGGTTCTACGAACTCATACAGAATCAAACAATAATTACTAACAACCGAATTGAAAAGGCTCTACAAGACATTAGGAGAATGTGAATTTAAAATCGCAACATTGTTTTATTATTACCCCGAGAAAATTTGATAAATTTGACACCGAGGGCTAGAATCAGTTCGTGAAACGAGGGACGGACGAGGGTTTAGTTGCTTGAAAAATCGCGAAATTATTCTGAATGGTAAAAAATTGGCTCTCGTTCTCCCTTGAGAAAACGAAATGACTTTCCGAACGACCTAACATTAAGGAAAGGAGAAATTCTCAAATCGCTGCTATATCTTCTAACGAATGTGGAGAACATTTTTATTTTGCATAAAGATCCGCAGTTCAGTTATAACTAGACAGCTTTCACACAATTTCTTTCGCGGCTGATATTTATTTTAATTATTTATTTATTGATGCCGCGTAAATCATGTTTGCTTTATATAGCATACATTACTATAACACTTTACAAATAATAATGAAGTATATATCGTTATACTATAATAGATTGAGGAGCTTTCGCGGCTGATTTTGAAATTTGATGAAATTTAATTCCCGTTTCGAGGCTGATGGCACGTATAGTCCCGTTTCCGTGCTCGATCTCCTTTCGGGTCGTTCTTCTTTTCTGATAATTACAAGAAGGAAAAACAATGGGCTCAATCACGCTGCGGAACAATGCCGAAATACAACAATTGCGTGTAGGACCCCCCATGAAGATACGCGCCCAGCTGGTAATTGGACGTTGGCTTGCAGGGAGCCCTACGTGCCAAGTGCTCAAACCCCTTCGCCGCTAGATACTTGCATTGTTTACGGCTCCCGTTCTTTCTGTATGCATCTTGTATAGTTATACGGGGGGTAGCGGTGTGATACGCAGTTAACAGCAAACGATTCTACTGGGCGCTTACTCATTCAGTTGCTTCGGGAAAGAATTACGAGATACGCGCGCCACAAGGTGTCTCGTTAGCGATGCAACATTCGCTCATTATTAGCAATTCAATTTGATCCGTCCGGTAGCAGGAGGAGCGATTCACGGAATATGCATAAACAAACTGAGAAAAGGTGTTATCGTGGAAATCATTTCGGTTCTCCCAATTCCGATCAACTCGACAATAATTTTCTGTAACCGCTTCTCCGTAGCTTTGCAAATAAATCGAGCAATCTATATATTAAAGATTTATTTATTCTCTCGTGTCGAGCTATTTTTTGACAGAATTAAATTTGAAAAATTATTAAGCACGCGTGCACTTGTTTGGTTTTGAAACAGTTTTAATGTCGGGTGACGATTATGAAAAATCGTGCATTTCTTTATTTGTTAAGAATACTCTTGATCAATAGCACGGTCGATAACGCAGCTGACGTTTCTCTCTTCTTATTCGTTTACCGCCTAAAACCATGAATTTAGTTTTCTACGAAGCCCGCGGCTATACACGGAATAATGCCAATAGAACGTTCATAGTCAATGGCAATTGAAATGAACTGAACGGGCTCGGTTCGCCACATGCATTGACATGCGTCAATTTTCGTCGTGATGTGAACCCAATCGCAAACTTCTCCACACCCCTCAAATCTTGCTCAGCTCGTCAACACCGAGCTATATTTAAAGAGGGTGTGCGTGTACAATACTGTGTTTCGGGGGTGAAAATACACAAAGAGTAAGATCGGAATCTAGATGAGTTTAGTATTATATTCTAGATTATTTCTAGACCTGCTGTCGCTATAAAAAATATAGCGAAATATATTTCTCTTATACTCTCCACGAAAATTCATTTTCTCTGTGGAGAATCAACTCTGGAAGCTTAGACTGCGGATTTCACGATATAAAAATCAATCACTCGTCAAGTACTCGTCAATCGGATAATTGATTAATAATTAACTGATGAATTTCGAGAAATGAAATACGGAAACAAAACTATATGTATATGAATACTGACAAAAATGTAAACTGAGTTTAGGTGTATTGTTATTTGGTCTATAATATAAACTCTACGTGCTTTTATGTTTTTTTTTTCGATGATTTCTTTTTTTAATTGTGCACATTAATCAATCAATCATGATTAAAATTTTAATCGATCAATGCTCAATTCTGCTTCCGATGTTCGTATACTGTGGTATATTCTGGTACATTTTGGTATATCACGTATTTCTGGTATATTCTTGTCTATTCTTGAAAAATTAATCGGAAACAGCATGGTGTAGAAATTCGGCCCCAGCGGATCGCAGATTTCTAGACGAGGCTTTAGCAATTATATTATAAAAACATTATTCGCCGTCGTTTGAAGGGTTTCTTTGAAACGCGTATATCTCTCTTTCTCTCTTCCTCGGCTCAGCTCGGCCCCGTTACCTTTTTATTCGTTCGCCCGGCACCGGGAAGAGCGTCAGGGGCTTGAAAAGAAGAAGTTTTAAACTGCGGGAGCGTAAGGAAAATGCTTTTCTTTTAATTTCAGATAAATACGCCGAGGAGAGCCGAGTGCCGTCTTTTGTATTCGCTGGGGTTGGATCTGTGAAACTTTCCCGGTAATTGACGACCCTTTTACTGGATTAATTCAACGAAAATTTGTGGCCGATCCCCTGCTCGCCACCCCGGAGAAGCTGATAACATTATCAAAGACACGCTTCAATTAGTTTACATCATCGAGGACCCACCATTTGATTCATTCCTTTTTTATTTTCTCAATGCCCTCGAATCATTCATTTTTACACCTAAACAGATTTTCAAAGTGGACACTTCGAAATAATTATTACTAGGCCACGGATCTGTATGCTTTTCTGGCTCCTGTGTGAGAATTTTAACACAATGGTAGAATATAAAATTCGACAGAGTTTGGTACGATTTTTATTTATTTCAGATCTACACAAAGGCTGCTATACCACTGAAAATAAGATTTCACTTGATTCCACTTTCCTGTGGAATCCACACGCCGAAACCGCGTCTTCGTATTCGAATAATCGAAAACGGAAATCGCGCGATTTCTGTCACGTCTGAACGGGCCCTAATTGCGTTGCACTCACTTATTGATTAAAATTATCAACACTCCTAGATCACGGTATCTCATTGAGATGTTTTTCCCGCGTGTGTAACGAACGAATGATGATCGTCGGATCGGCGCGTCGTGGCGCGGCGTTGTAATTTCGTATTAACAAGAGACACGGCACGGTCGCAATGGAGGTAAAGCACTGTAGACAAAACGTCGACGGAAATGTTTCGAAAATTTCGAGCCGGTACGAGCGTCTCCGAGCAAAAAAGCGAGTCGTAGCACTCAGAGCGCAACTTTTCCATCGGCGGCGGTCCGCCCGGGGGCATAAAATCGTGAGGTCTGGCTCTCCCTTTACTATCCGCGTATTCACGGCCCGAGGTCTGAGATTCCGGCCATCTGTCGAAAATCCTGATTTTACATTTTCCTTCTCCTCGTTGTAAGTAAATCGCAAATCACCCCGCGTCGCTCGGTTTCTTTCGTCAATTTTCCGAATGTGTGCAAGTCGAGGGACTTTCCGTAGTTCCGAGCACGTGGAAAGTTACCCGACATTTCAATTAGCGTCGCTCATCCTTTCCAAACGATCTATTTCATTCGCATTTTTTCAATTCGCTCATTTTACACGATCGCTACACATTAACGTACCAGTTTCAGCTTATTACAATCATTAAACGAAGAAAGGATTTTCTACTTGGCTCCTGTTTCTTTTCTGAAGATTTTTCAATTACGGCTCTGATAGTTTTGTAGAAAATCATTTATTCTTTATTCGAACTGCATAAAAAGGAGAAGATAACACTTAACCAAATTATGTGTGTTTCGTACTTCCACTCATGTGTATTCATTATCCACAGTTTCGGGGAGTACAATTTAAAATTCAAACCGAAAATGTTGTTCCGTATCGGCATCGTATCGTGCAATAAGCGGCTGAAAAATGGAGTCGATTCTATAACATCTAAAAAGCCATTTGCTTTAAAATTCATTTCGTTCAATCGGTTTCTACGTACAAATTAAACTGTAAAACATCTAAAACGTTGATTTGAAGTACTATGGGGCGACACAAAACGGTGTCGAACTTTTTCCAGGGCTCGTTATTAAATGGCAATCGGGCAGTTTTGAAGTCCTTGACGCGATTGGAAATGTAGTATCGGTCGGATGCCATGTTTCTGGCCGTGATTCCATCGCATGACGCCGGAATGGATTTTCGGGCGATGTACGATGTTGAAATTTCTGAAAATACGCTCAACGTCAAACAAAACGTGAAGCTTCTGTCCGCGGCAGTCAGTTCGCCGGTGCTTCAAAGCTCTGACGTTTTCAATATTTAAAACTGGCCTCGAATTCTATTCGGTCTCTCGCGCACAATCAACCGATCGGCCGCGCGCGCGCGAGGACATTCGCCGGACTGGCGGATGCTGTGTACGCGGTCTCATCTATGAAATTGCAAACCGCATAAAAGCTGGGATTGATTAAGGAACGCGAGACGAACGGGCGGCAGTTTTCAGTAAATAAATCCGTAGTCGTATAATCCCCTTGATTAACAATAGTTTTTAACGCGCCGCGCTGCAAATAATTCGCATTCGACAATGCAGATTTAATGCATTTCAAATTGGAAAGATCAAAATAAAGAACACATTTTCTCTTACTTCGAAAATCGTCTCTTGTTCCTCAGAATCATTGTAGACAATTTTTCTGATCGCCTCTGATGAGAATCCGTGAAGTTATAAGAATTTATTATATTCCTTTAAGAAATTGATTTACCTTGATTTGGTTGACTTTATAAATTCTCTATTAGAACGAAAGGGTTGCTTATAAAATGATTTCTTGCAAACTCGAGTGTCTACATCGACGAATATTTTGTCGAAATCTGTTGTTCTGTACAATTTTCAATTGTTTGTAGATACGAATGTTGCACGATACTTTGAAATTTACTACTGTAATAACTGGTGGTAGAAATATTGCAACAGTAACGTGTCTCGTTGACGATCGTTCTGAATGCGTCCGTGCGTAATCGAAATTTTTGCGGTGTGACACTCACCGTATCACGTTTCCCTTTTGCTCGAGGCGCAATAGTGTATTATACGTCCACATAGAATAAAGATCCTTTGACAAAATTCTCCCCAGGGAGTCGCTTTAGGGACGGCTATATGGCCACCAGGAAATGACTGAACCGCGTTAGGATATTACGTTATGTTAAAGGCGTTTCCCCGTAAGAAAGTTGGGTAGTTTTCGTCGACCTGTCCCTGACGCAGCTTTATACATTGCCTCACCTTATGTAACATAATCGTTTACTATTTCGAACGATCGGACACGTCGTTACGAATTGGTAAAAGATTACCTTTCATTTTTCCTTCAGAAAGCGCAATGACTTTCAGATTTAATGGATTTAAAATTGCTAAATAAAACTTGAAGCAAGGGAAATTTTCTTTTATGTCGGAAGTTGTTCCTTGCAATTAATGCAGACAATTTTTCTGATCGCATCGATGAGCAAAGAATGTATTATATTTGTTGACGAAGTTGGTCACCCACAAGAAACCTTGATTTCGACGCCTTTATAAATCCTCTACTGGAAAGAAAGGTTTGTTCATAAAACGATAAAAATGATATGTTACAGAGGGTGTCGACAGCGATCCAGCAAAAACCGCGCGAGAAGCGTCACCGCTCCATTGATCAGAATTATTAATTAAACGTATATGTCCCGCGATCTCATCGATCGGATCGAGAAAGAAGCATTCTTGCTCCGTGATTCATTGATTACGCGTCGCGTCGCGGAACGAAAGTGAGATTCGGGAAGGGCCGGGCGCGCATGACCGGCCGTCTTCGAAAATAATTAATTAACCCATGGCTCGCGATACCTGTTAATTAGCAACAGGCTAAAAAGCGGCGCACAGGACGGGGAACGGTTAATTTCTCGTTGAACGTTCGGCCGAGTGTACCCTGCTCCGGTGTTCAGGACCACGAGCCCGGGGATTTTCTTTCTTTTCGTTGCTCGCCGACAATTTATTCGCGGGCCGATGGGGGTAAAAGCGAGAAATATAGAATAATAAAGCACCGGGAATAACCGGAACGTCAGTTCCTCGGAGACCGGTCGTTGGTTGTAACCGATGAAGACATAAACCCATGTCCACGCGTAATTTAGAGTTCTTAACTCCCAGTAGGTGGTTGGCCATCACCCGGGGCTCGAGACACCTTATCGCGCCCACGGCTACGGACGTTTCTCTCTCCCTCTCTCTCTTCTCCTTTCTGGCTTTCGTTACTTTTCATTTTATTTCTCGTCCACGGGGATGCTACTCCTTTTTCTTCCTCGACCGCTTCCATCCTCTTTATCCTCGTTCCTCGAAGATCCGTTCGACGCACGGCCGAAGTACGATCTTGTTTTACAAGCTGCCGTGCGTAGCGATCGTAGCACGCGCAGTCGGATTAGTACACATACCCCTCCCTCTCTCTCTCTCTCTCTCTCTTCTCCCAGCACCGAAGGAAAAAGGTACGGGGGTTTCGTGATAGGACAACGTTTGCACCGTCGTCGACGCAACGGGTCAGAACCGCCGCTTTCTGCGCGAGAGAGAAAGAGAGCCGGAGCCGGTCAACCCGGCCTCTCGATGCACGTCGACATCCGACCTGACACGTACACACCGAGCCATTACTTTCAATTTATGTTCCTGCGGATCCTTAAATCGGCAAACTTTCGGGGACCGCCCGTGGGGGTGTTCGAGCGTCGCTGAAATATATATATAAGTCACCATACAGGGTGACCCGTTTCGAGGTTCGCACGCAATTACTACGCAAACTGCTTCAGAAATGTTTCAGATATTCGGAGAACGCAAGCCAGGTGGACCACATGTTCAAGAATACGTCTCCGAGGAAAGAAGATCAATGCTGGCGGAGAAGATCACGAGTCGATCACGTTCTTTGTCAGTAGTTTGGGGATCTTTCTTCATCAGCAGATTGACAAACAATGAAACGAAATTTAATGTTATGTCTTCCTTTAATGATCATAGTAGAGGAGAAATCATATATTGACATGTTTCGCAGATATTTCGCGACACCCTGTATATGTGTATCTGAAGGGGGATAAGGGGGATGGTCGCGCACGCACAGGTGAGACGCTTCTTGAACCGAAAGGGAAGGGTGAAATATGCATTCGGGGAAGCTGGAAAAGGAAACAGAAGATGGACCGGATGAATGACGATGAGACGGGCTGGATGTGGAAGAGGGTGCCATGGGGTGCAGCGGAATTTAACTCGTGCGTATACGGCCACGTGCAAGCGTGATCGCGCTGGGTGTGCTCCGTGCCTACCGTAATTTTTCTTCCTGCTCGTAACTTTTCCTTTCGCGTGCGACCGAGCCGGAACGACGTCACGTCGGGTAGGACAACCGATAAACGCGGTACCACGGACCCGTTGATACCAGAGATACCGGAATCTTGCACGCACGAGAGGGTTGCGTTTCAACTTTCTACAGTGGCTCCAACGAGTCTCAGAAACGAATTGCAGAAACGAAAAAATCCCATTACCAAGTCGTTCTACAATTTCTCCTATTTCGATTAGTCTTCCAGGTGCACACGACTAACCATTTCGATTCACATCTTCTCTAACACTTATTGTGGTGGTTGTTCTGAGAGTAAAATAACGAGTAAAATTATCAACTCAAACTATTCTTAGAATTAACAAGGTTTGGATGTTTATGTAAATGTTCACGTTTGGAATTGAATGTAAAAGCGAGTTTATGGGTGTTTGAAACGCGAAAAGAATGTACGAATTCGAGAAAAAGGTACACTACGAAATGTCTAGTTTCTTTGAACGCTGATGACGCGTTAATACTGGCAACGTTGTACGGAAATTTGCGTGATAGGTACCGAGCAAACACCATTCCGTTCAATCTTTTTCTGTTTAATATCGTCGGTAAAGGTAAACGTAACAAGATATTTCCACCGAATTTATTAAATCGCGTACATTTATGAACGATCCGGAAAATATTAGTCTGTATAATATTTGAACAATCACGCGAGGCTTTAAGACTGCCATTTATAAGGGTGGCCGCAATTAGTTTGTTCGGAACGATAAAAAAATCTATGTCCCGCGGCGACACGATTACTCATGAATTTTCACTTGTTCATCGAATATCAACGGGAATTCAATACGTTACCTACTGAACTTATATTAACCGTTATTTCTCTCCGATATAACGAGACCGAGCAATTAACGTTAAATAACTTTCGGTAGCGGTGGTTTTAACGTATTTTCATTTTGCAATTCCGTGGTGCCTCGTTGTCGTCGTCAATTATACAGTTATTGATCAGTCTGATCAATAGACTGCGGATCTTTACGCGCATTTATAGGAAAATTGAGTAGATGAAAATCAAAATTGTTGGAAAATTTAAAAAATTGAAAATGCCGAGTTTTGAATTGAAGAAGAATTGAAGATCCGCAGTCTGCTAATCAATAATTTCATGGAACGGTAAATGAGACAGGCACGATATCACTAGACAGTGGATTTACTGTATCTATGGCAAAGACTTAGAAGAATTTCACAAGATACTGTTATATTATTTTCAACCTATCAAGTATATTAAGAAAGAAAATACATTTTCGTTTCACTCCAGTTTGTTGCAATTCAGCTAGAAAATCCTTATCTCGCATAAAGATCCGCTGTCTAAATGTCACTCCGTCACAAGGATTGTGCGACATTCCCTGTCACACCGTATGCGCGAAGCGATTATGGTTCCTAGCGACGGTAGGCAAAACCGTGCAATTCGTCGAGCAAAGAGGCAGAAAATTGGGAGGAGTTGATGCGCCCCTATCTTCGGGTGTGCAACGGAAAAAAACGGGGGGCAAGTTCCGGAGAAAGCTGGTGGACGTATCCCGGGACGCGTGGCCCGTCCTCGTGTGAAAAGGAAGAAGCGTCCAAAGGAATGGGTGGGGGAAGACAGAGAATTGTCTGCGACAATGCGATCCCTTCCAACCTGGTGGATCGAAGTGAGTTTTGAAAATGTATGCGCACACGGCCAGATTCACAAGGAGGGCTGTAAACCCCGCCTTAGGCCAAGCTCGGGAGGGTCCCTTATATTCCGCACTAAATTTCACCCTATACCCAGCAGACGACGCGAAGGGCTACCCTTCTCTCCCTCTCACTCTTTCTCTCTTCTCGTTCCCTCGCCCCCCTCTGCCGTCGCGCGGCGCCCCAACCGAGAGACTCATTCCACTTTCCCTCCGTTTCTTCTCTCACCGCGCGCCGCGACCATGTGTGTACGTGTTTCGTGCCAAAGCAGTGACCCACGAACCAACATATTGGCGTTGTTTGAAGAACGAGAATTGCTCGGCGCTGTTGGGGTCCCTGCGACGGCGGCGCCGAACGATCGATCGGAGTAATCCGCGATCGTGTGCCCCCTCCCTCCTGCTCCCTGTAAATACCACAGGCCTCCTTTTGATCGTCACGTAGCCGCGTAATGACGAGCGCATTCTTCCCGCGTCGCGACGACGGGGAATCTCCGCGCGACAGAATCGTACGCGGCGAACCGGGGGAACGACGAATTCCTGTTGCGTGAGAATTAGACGCGGTCGGCTGCGATAGCTCGAGACGCGCGACGCGACGGTCCCAGAATTATTTGGGTGTTATCGGACATCATTTCAGGGGACCTCTGCGAGCGAAACCCTTCCTCAGGGCAATCTCTGCTGTGACACGCAAAGATTTCTGTTCGCGGATCTTATCAAGGTCATTCGAAATTAAAAAATAATGACACCGCCTAACAGATTTTTTGCGAAACGCAAAGACGTCTCTAAAATGGACGTCTTCAAGACGTCGCGTGTTATCTGGGTACGCGATTCATTACATAGATTTTTGACATTATCAATAAATTCCGACCCAACGTTTCCGAGCTACGTTGTTCCGCGAGAGATTTCGCATCTTCAACGCGCGAATCGTGGGTGGTGAAAGCATGGAGCAGCTAGTTTCTCACCGCGCGCCGCAACGTTCTCTAAACATAAACACATCAGCATCGTGCCCCGCAAAGGTGGAACTGCTGGTCGACGAGAAAGGGGCAATGAATCATCGACAAATTGGGTCAGAAAATGATCGATCCTCTGGATAAAGCTATCCGAGAGTAGGTACATACCACCCAAGCATCGTACCGGGCTTGGAGGAGCCTAACGAACGCCTAAACCTTCCCGGCGTATCCTACTAAGGCTCCTTTCCCAGTGTCCGATCGCTGGATTTCTGGCAGGTCTCCGGTTCTAACCCCGAATTTATTCGGCGCCCTCCGTCGGGATTCCATGATAATTGAGGTCCGGACGGCGCATAAGGAGGGATATTTGTTCTCTCCACTTAAAATCAAGCCTCTCGCATTCCCATATTACGCGGTTTCGTGCCGGTGCCGATCCATACGGACCCGCTTCGGAATGCCGTAGCGTGCGCTCTGCTCGGCTACACTCCGTGCCGCCCACGCTGCATCCTCGGCTTCAGCGCGATGCTTGCACGCCGAGGTGTACCCGGTCTCTTATACAGGGTGATTCACCGGGTAGTGGACCAAGTGTCGCCACCAAAACATCGCTGGGAAACGAGTTTTCTTCTAGCTACGCTTAAGTGTCGGCGGAAAGTCCGATATCGCTTTCCAGATAGTTCTCGCGCGGTACACAGAGAGAAGGTTGAAAATGATAATCTGCTTAATAAAAATTTGTTTCTTTATTAAATATAAGTTGAAGAACTAAGTCCTTAGTCCCGCGGGACCTCGCGGGATTCAAATAAGTCGCAAACCCTAATCAAAACACCAATTTCACAGTTCGGTATTGGTTTTCTGATTCGTTCTAAGAACGACTCCGCGTAAGTCGAGGACAAACCTCGACGGATTCGCATCCTCATGCCAGATTCCCTCTTCTCCCTGAAAAATCCTGCGTTGAAACGCCATTCAGGTTTTGCTGGTTACTGTAGGCGCGCGTACCCCCGCGGCCAGGGAACGGTCAAGTCCGGCGAGGATAGAGCGAAGGAACGGTAAGGAGAGAGTCAGGCAAGCCAAGAAGAGCAAGGTAGAAAGGCGGTGCTCGGTTTGCGAGCAATGCGCGGCAACGACGGACAGACACGCGTTACCGAGGACCGTGCGGCGAATTCACGCATACACACGGGCCCGCCGCAACGCACAGATTAAACTCACGCACAGGCCGGCCCTCGGGGGCGGCGTGCCAGCCAACTAATGAGAGAGGCGAGCGACCGCGATGATAAAGTCTCCGCAGCTCGCGCGCAGTTCTCCGCGCCAGAACGATGTCCGAATCTTTTCATCTCCTGCGCTTCTCCTCCCTGGTTTCGGGAAGCTCCAAGATAGAACACGCTAGTCGATACGAGAGCTTGATAGATGATCAAATCTATCAGAATCGCTAAGTAACATACCTACACAATCCTTCTCTAACTTCTGTTTCGAGGAGAGTGTAACTCTACAGAGGACAGAGAGGAACTGGCAATAAATTTCTTTATCCAAGCACACGTTGTAAAGGGTTATCCAAAATGGACGCGACGGGAAGCTTTTTTTAAATAAAAAAAAAAAAAGAAAATGTGGAGGTCGCGAACTTAGTTGCCAACCCAGTATTTTTGATCTTTCTCCTAGATGCAGCGGCAATAGTTCTACTGTATGAACTAAATACTTTCTGTCCCGTGTTGGGTCGAGCAAATTAATCTCGACGCATTCGCACCGAGTCATTTCTGTCGCAGGTGCCGGACAAACTCGCGGCACTTGTGTCGGGAATGATTGTATCCAACTCCTGAAGCATCTATTACAACGCGTCCGAGGAGACATTGAATCATTCGTGACGCTTTGTCTATTTATTTTAACGCAGAAGTGCGAGGAATCGTGAAAATGCGTTCTCCTATAATTCGATAAACGGATCATCGATAAATATAGTATTCTAGAGGAATAACGAAGCGAGAAGGCGCGTATACGTTATCCTGTGCGGATGTGCTGCAATTCGATAAACGGATCATCGATAAATATAGCATTCTAGACTCCACCTTGCTTCGTCTTTGCCAAGTTTGTCTTTGCGTTCCCGGGATCTCCGAGTACAACGGCGATCATTTAATTGGAGCTGAACAACGAGCATTATCGATGGGACGACTTCGCATCGCGATGATGATATACCTACACCCTCACGGCTAATTGTATCGGCAGCGAAATGAATGCGCGGCGTCGGGAATAATGCGGATATTAACTGCTCCTCGAGGCGAGTCGACTTCTCTTCTTCGTTTTACCGCGAAATGCCCGCGGAAGCTGCGACGCGGAAAAGTCGCTTCCTCGTAGAGTAGGCAATTATGCTGACGCGTGCGATCACGTTTGTGCTCGACGATTGTGTTTCGGATGCGAACGCGTCCGTAAATATTTATTTACAACGCGCTAAAAACATATATTTTATAACAAGTTTAAAACACTGTAATTTCCGAGCAAAAACGGCTCGGAACGTGGTAAGGAGAGGATGTACTATTGGATTACCATTGTTCTTCGCTTTTTCCATCATATCGACCATGTAACACAATTTTTTCATTGTTTCTTGAGGAAACTAAATAACTTTCCGAGCGACCTAATTTCCGTATTTGTATGCAAAATAGAGATATTCTGCATCGATTGGAGGAGGTGGTAGTTAAGTAAAAATTCGTTTCATCCCTTAACACTTTTTTCACGTTGAAAGCAACACGACAATATTCTCAGAGTTTTTATATTTTCCACTGTGTTATATCTCACCCGGTTAATCTCTTCATAAATGCATAATAATTCGCAGTCTACTAATAGGATGCAGGTCGTGTATGCATCATAGAAATTCCAGGCCGTAGGGGGAGAGGGAAAGAGAGGATGTTTGGATCGCGCGCGCGTGTTCGCGCCATGGGTGCACGGGGAATGCTGAATAGGGACGGAACCAATGTTTTATCGCGAATTAAGAGCTGTTCGCCCGTGGACCGGGTTATCAAAAGCTCGCCGCACGTTTCGACGGGGCTGGAATTCTTGGAGAATAAATTCGTGGAGGATGCGTCGGCCTTAGCCGTTCACTCTTGAACGCGATCACGCTACTTGTGCCACAGGCGTAGCAGTTTCGCGGACCCAGGCGGTACGTTGGTATCGAAGGAGGAATTGACACGCGCTTATTAGACCCGAATACCACGGAACGTGTACCCAGCGTGGCTTGGTTTCGCGTATCATAAAGAACACGATCGGTGGTGCCGCAGTCGTGTGCCGTTTTCAAATGCTACCGGATCACGCCACGCTGCTGCGGGCAACGCTGGTCCAGCCACGGGAACAGGTAGAACGTCGCTCATACTGGAACGAAAGCCTTGGCATACTGTTATTAGAACCACGGTAACGGTAGGAAGGCGTGGGTACTCTGTTCCTAGCCGTTTCAGCGTTTTTCCGTGGTCCACTTTGCTAGATGCTAATTCCGAAACGCTCCGATCCATCGAGGATCGAGACGTTACGTGAAAGTTCCTCCTTGGACAGCGATTTATTGCGGTCCGGTACAGACATCTCCCTGGGATGTACAGGGTGTCACAAAGTTATATCTCGCGGACACTATTGCGAAATTCTACAACCCCGATTTAGTCGAAAATTACATAAGGAACGCAGAATTGTCCCAAAAAATCAGAAGTTTTTCTAATCGTCTTCTGCTGGTCGTGAGGACGAACTTTGTGAGAGGAACCGTAGGTCGCAACTCAACCGTTCTCCTCAAAAATGATGTTGAAGTTCATATAATTTTTGAAACACCATACTGCTATTTCCCGAACACTATGAGATGAAAGAATACTATGTATCTATGTGTATCTATGTACTATGAATCACGCAAAGGTATCCGCGACATGTATAATTTTGTGACACCCTGTACGTACCATGTACCATCGTGGATGGATCGAGACATGGACGATGTGTATTATTTAGACGTCCGGTTCGTTCGATTTAATTTCGAAGAGATCTGCCGGGGGAATGACTTAATGAGCACCCGCTGCCAACACTTTTTCACCAGTCTTTCTATGAACAACGAGGACTCCTAGTTGGTACAATTAAGCTTTGACCTATGGTTTCGCGGTGAAGAACGTCGTCGCCGGTAGCAGTTCAGAGTAATGGAGACGATTGGCCTGATTGCGAGAGATGGCCGTGCGAGACTGGCACGCGAATATTTACTACAAAGAGAAACCTATAAATTTAATAGCAAACCATGCTCTCATGTTCGAGGCTCGCTAACTACTCCCACCTCCGGCTGTTGTTTGTTCCGATAACGGAGGTCGACGTTCATACAGTCACTCGAGATAATATTCGTGCACTTTTAAAAAGACTATAACTTTTCTTTCTTCTATAACTCTTTATTATATTAGGTTCATTCATGAGCAATTTCAATGGAATCATCGTCACAGTATTGGTAACCATAGAAGTAGGTAACCATTGTTCAAATCAACAAGTTCAACAAGAATAATAATCATTGTCATCATATCTCACATATCAATGAAACATTCGATTTCATTAGAAAATAATGAACACGATAACGGAATAGCAAAACGATTCTCCGAAGCGTTTAATTAGATTTTCAATTAGGGAATAGAAAAGAAAACGAGTTAGCGGCGTTTGCAAATATTTGAGCGCGGTATTGATCTTCGGTGGGCAGATGCAAATATTTGCGAATCGTGGGTGTCGGTATACTAAATATTTAAATAAATAAAAGTGCTGTTCGCGGCCTGGTGAGATTTATATCAACCGTTATAGAATGCAACAGCTATGGCTGTGATTATAAATCTGCAAGCAATGCGTACTGCTCGATATTCCGTCGGTGCAGCGTCGGTGAACCACGGCCCTCTCTCGTAAAAACATTGTGAACCATCAAAGGGCGGCGAGAGAGCCCCGTTCGGATTCAAAGTAGTAAGAAATCACATTTCAAAAGAACCCAACGGAGTCCAGACGTTAGGTAAGTCGACAATTTGCATGTTATTACTGCGAGGCGTTTGTGGCTCGTAGCGGGGCATTTTACCGCGGCAACCGGGGCTTGTTTATTGTAATTACGAAAGTTTGGCTTCCAGCTCTCTTATCCCCGGTCTTTGTCCACCGCGGAATTCAACACAGCCACCGTGGATGAAAAAAAAAACCTCCGGATATCTCGTCGAATAAATTGATATTTCTTTAGCACATTTGTTCCGTTGCTAGCGCGCTTCAGCGGCTCCCTTCTAGAAAACGGAAACAAACAGTCGACTAACGTGCGAAAAACTTACGTAGATGTATAAGACGATTATATACCGCAAAATTTGTTGCTACATAGTACAAACAAACGAAAATATTCTTCTGCAAAATAAACCTCTGTGAAATTCGCCCAGACCGAACCCTTCAACTGGCATCAAAATGGTAATTCAAGAATACTTCCAGCTTCATTTTACTGTTCTATTTTGATTAGATATGTAGCAATTATACGATAATATATAAATGTAAAACATAGTATTCACTTGTGTAGTTATTCTTGTCGAGCGAAATAAACCCAGAAGGTTTGTTGAGAGCTTACGTCGCATCTTGTTGAGGGCTAAATTCCCGAAAAATCGTGGATCGATCGGAATCGTAACTGGAACATTTTCACACACGCATTACGCGTAGATCACCGTGACAAACCGAACCTGACGTGGTACTCTTTTGATCGACGGTTGCGGCCCGTCCCGATAACAATTTTTTCACGTAAGCAGCCCGACACGTGAAAGGGCGAAACCGATCGACGAAACGACAGAATCAATAGATCCCGGGATGATCCTTTCGCTGCCGTAAACAGATCGTCCTCGGATCGATACTGATCCCTATTGATCGGCAGGACCGCAAACGCGACGCGTCCCCCGCATATCTTTTCACGTTTCACGAACAGCTCGAGGCTGTCAGGTGCTACCGCCGCTGGAGACCCGTAAAAATGTGCGTATCTGGAGGTGATTTTTCTGAAAACATTCGTGCATCTTGAAAGCCCGTTGAATAACCTTCCAACCGGTGTCTGTCTTTTTTCCGTCCGCGGGCGGTGAAGAGCTTGTTGACTTAAGCGCGTGGCAAATTTGGTCCTTTCAAACGTTCCTCCTCCGCGAACACGGACCCACTCTAGCCTGCTCCGAGGATTACGTTCAAGATGCTGCCCCGTATTGTTACCTCGGACCCCCCTTTTTTTCTCTCTATCCAAGAGTTTCCAGTCTTTCACTCGACGCGAGGAGATGTCTTTCTCGACCCGAAAAGTGAACGAGTGAATCGGGACCTCATCCTCCAGCGTGCGCGATGTATTATATTGTACAATGCCATACACGCCAGCAAACACGCTGTTAAATCGTGTACGCACAAGTCCAAGCTCCGACGAGCCCTCATTCAACTGACTTGTAAATATTGTTTGTTGTTGCACGGCCTGAAACAGCACCAACTTTTATCGAACCCTCCTCGGACGAAAATTCCATTCAGTCATGTTAATTCGACTAAACTTCATTTTTACCTATTTCCACTAACTGTCCACTTATTTTTGTGTCCCCGACTGCAAATATGATAAGACGTCTCCTCTATTAAAATCATTAAGGGAAGAAGCAACATTCAATGTAGTTTCTACTTCTTACAATCGATGCAGACAATTTTTATTTTGCATAAAGATCTGATTTCATGTAAAAAGAAACGCGTGACATTCATATTTGTTAGACTTTGTTGGAATCTTGACGACGAATCTGATTCGATGAAACACGACAAGGAGTTAAAGGATGAAAGAAAGGGTTAACAATCTGTTCGAGCGATCAAAGATCGTTGATCGAGGTTGTTTTACGCACGGAAACGATATTACACGGGGACTGAAATTTGCAGGCGTTCCGGGCAGGTGCATCAGAATCTGCCCGTAGTTCTAGGCACATCATTCAAGTTGCTGCGACGCGGAAACCACTTAGAGACAGCCAAAGTTAGGTCATCGCTTCGGATTATTAGGTAATTAGGGTAAGATGGTCTCCGCGGCCATCTCGATGATGGAGGGGCCACGGTATATGCCCGACTACCTACCGATAGATAAACACATGGGCAGATTACACAGAGCGCTCTCGGCTCTTGCATGGATATATGCCATTTAACTAGTAATTTCCAACTTACACCGGCTTAACTTTGGGAGTAATGATGTGGTAGTTAAATTGCATCACACGAGCGAGTTACGGCGTTATAATATGATGCGCTATGGAACAAAGTGGATTACGGTAGATTTCTTAGGGAGCAACTTCTCGGTTAGCGGCCGGAGCTTCGTTACAGGAAGGATTCTGTCTTTGATCACTGTTAAACGTCCGATTGAACGAATTATTTTCTTTGACGGCTTCCGGCGGAGACACGAATTGCGGAAAAACGGCAGTTCGATCGGAAACGAATCGACTTGTTCCTGATGAAAAAATAAGAACAAAATATGGAATAAAATTTTTTCCTTTAAAGCTTAGTTTTCGAGAAAATCGAGATTGAAAATCCTATTCGTACGTATGCTGTTACGGCTAAGTTACGGTTCGTCGAGCATCGTATAACGCGTAACAGCATACGTACGAATAGGATTTTCAAACGCGATTTTCTCGAAAACTATGCTTTAAATGAAAAAATTTTATTCCATATTTTGTTCTTATTTTTTCATAAGGAACCACCTCGTGTCCGCTAGTACATGTTATTCGGCCGCACCCTGTATATCCCGAGAGAGACAGAAAGGGAGAGGGAGAGAGAGCGCCATAAATCAAGCATTGTCGCCACAAGCAAACAAAAAGAAAAAATAAGAAAACATTGCCAACTTTGAAATATCAACAGATACTAAATCCTTGTTATCTTCCTACGGCTTTATATTTGATCTATTCATATTCGCCAGAAATGCATAAAATCCACAGTCAAGATGACCTAACTCGATGAGCGTTTCCTATCGATCCAGGGAATCAAGTGGTGCAATAAATAATCGGCTCGCGCGACATTCTGCGCGCGTGTCTCGTTAATTGATAGTGTCGAGGGACGAAGAGGTTGGGCAACAGGCGTCCAATGACAGGTACCCGGGGAACGACGACGGGAACTTTAATCCCCTTTCCTCTGAAAGCCCGTCCCCTATTCGAAAGTGTCGGCACGTCGAATCTCGGCGTTTCGTCTGGCATAATGCTCGCAGTTCTCATCGCGCGACTGCCACGAGCTATGGGATATCTCTGATACTGTGTTAAACCGACGACGACTCGACATATCGGTCGACTCCATTTGACCTGGCGGATCTATCCGGCCCATAGTCCCTGTTCTCGTCCAATCGAATGATCTTGTTAATTGTGCAACGCCGCGCTGCGCTACACTGCACCAGCCTGCTGTTGTATTCTCGATCCTGGACGTTTTTTGGCTCTTTCACCGTGGGCGCTTCACGAACCAACACGGATAGCCGGGAGGATCGCATCAGGTTGTTCCTTGGCGCTAATATAACGCTGGTACTCCTTCCTCCTCGATCCAGTCACGACTTTACATAGGCGTGGTGCAGCGATCTACAGTAAGAAGATGGACGGTCTGACCTCTCCCGCGGGTTTAGAGTTCGATCACGGAAGCTAGCCCCACGTTGCGCAACCTCTTCGTACGCCTTTCTCCGTCGAAACGATCCACAGTGTTTCCATCAATGCCAATTACCTGGACAAAACTCATAGCGTAATTTCGTAAAAAATCGATGCTGTTTATACGAACTAATGTCTAGACAGTAAAAATATTAACGTTCTTCTGTAGGTAAAACTCCAAAAGTCTTTTTTGTCGACAGAACTGTGTAAGCATCTCGAATTGATATTTTCCTACATTTTGTAAGGAGGTCCACAAAAGCTCTTATCAATCGATATTTTTCAGATACGTTTTCTGCACTTGCTTTTCCATACTCTGAAATCAATTTTTATAATGGAAACTAACGGCGGAAGTAATTATGAAGGTTGTGGTAATAAACGCCAATAAACGGAACAATATTTATATTTTTAGTGACAGTGATCGCTGTTTTGCGATCTGAATTTTTGGAAGTTTGGAGGATTTCTCGGGAAGACAATCATCTCAATGTATACATAGATATGTACTGTGAAGAAGCAGAAAAATCTATATACGCGTCAATATTTCCAGTATCTGCACACTTTGTATCAGTAATCATAAAGAAGGTTTTGCCCAGCTGTGCGATCGTTTTCTGCTTCGCTGTTAGAAAAGAAAAATCACGGGCGACCCGGTGCACATCTCTCGGACGAATCCGTGAAATCAATTAGCGCAGGTACCAAAGAATCGTTGAAACGAGTCACCTCAGGGTCGGGAGGGGATCGCGGGAGGTCTATGGAATCCGCGATTTATGGTGTCCCTGACAAGGAAAAACGGGCAAAGGAAGCGGGAATAGAACGGCAAAAAAGGCCACCGCTGCTGGGTGGGGCGAAACGGGGAAAGACAGAGGTCGAAGGAGACGGGAAGAAAGCGAACAGCGACGGCGTGAAAACCTGCCGAAATACTCCAGAGGGGAAAACAGAAGCTGCGTCTTGGCGTGGTCGTAGGGAGCCTCTTCTTCTTCTTCCTCTTCATCTTCTTCTCCACCTCCGGACGGTTTCTCCTCGTTCTCTGGTTCACCCCTTCCCCGTGATCTTTCTCTCGTTCGAACAGGGGTTAAAGCGGTGGTGTTGGTGGGATGGGCGGCGGAGGTAGCGACAGCAGGGGCGTACGAAGAAAGGGGCTGCATCGTGGTAGCCCTAGTTCTCTGGGGGGATTGGGGTGGGGGTTGTGCGTACTCGGGCTACGTACAGTAGTGGCGTGGTAGTCGGCTCGTCAGGAGGGGTAGCGGTAGCGAAAGAAGGGGCATCGATCGGTCATGCGCAGAGACCGTCGAGGACCGTGCTTGGCATGTAACGGCGCACGAACGTATTGCCGGCATACTGTTGTACGGTTCGCGGCGCGATTAGGGGTGCGGAGGGTGTGGTGGGCTGTGAACTCGGCCCTCCGTTCTCTTCGCTCTCGCGCGCGGAATACGCGCAACCATGAATATGCGTCCGACCTTCCACTTTCATTTCTACTTTCGGTCTCTTTCGACCCCACCGCCCGGTTCATCTACCACTGATTCCATTGATGCGTACTCTCGCCGCTTCCATCGGCAGTCCTCAGCACACAGGATCATCGGTTAGGTTCTTAGCAGCGGTGTTTCTCTCAGTCCCCGTCGACGAACAGCATAGACGAAGGGGTTGATTTAGTAGGCTTGCTGGCTCCGCGGTGGCCGGCGCGTTAAACGAAGCGCGCTCGTGTAAGTTCTATCGCGGCGGCGTATAGGGTAGGCTAGGTTAGGTTAGATCATCCCCGCCGGCGTCCGCGTACAGCAGGGAGGCCGCGCAGAGTCCGTCATGTGACTGGAGGCGGAGGCACCACACCCCCGTGGGGTGCAACGGTAGTAGAGGGAGGTCGGTGGTGGACGCGCCGCAAGGTGCGGGCGGGAGGGCGGTCTGACAAAGCGAAAGGGAGGATGAGGAGGTAGGGAGCGTGGTTTACGAAGGGTGGCTGACGAGTGGAGCAGGGGGGCGCCGCGGCGCCTCTCTCGCCTCGAGCGCAGTGCGACGTCGCGACGTGCCACGTGCGGTGGCAACACACACCGGGGGAGGTAGAACGCACAAAAATCACTTTCTTCCTTCCCGTGGTGTATCGTGGCGTATGCCGTGCCGTTTCCATCCTCGTCCTTGTGCTCGGTCGTTTATCATCGTTCAGCCGTGCGCTTTGTAACCCGCTTCGTTTCGTTTCGAAGGTGCGCGGAAAAATTCGGTGTCCAGCGTCCGATTACGGGTCAGCGTCTCCTAAGTATCTGCCGTCGCCGCCGCCGCCGCCGCCGCGAGGGTGTGCGAGACAGACAGAGAGGGGGGCAGAAAGAAGGGAGGCCGAAAGAGAGGGAAAGAGAAAGAGAGAGAGAGAGAGAGAGCGTACGAAGAACGCAGGAAGAGGGGAGAGGCGAGCGAAAGGGAGGGCAAGAAACGGGATCGAGAAGTCGAAGAGAAAGAGGAAGACGCGGCTTGCATTCCGAATTAGCCCCCGCTAATCTGCCCGTGGATTAGGTTATCGGTACCGACACCCGTTCGAGGTGTACGTGGTCGAGAACGCGAACGAGTGCGGTGTACAAAAACGGGAATCAACCTTTCGCGAAACAGCCGACTGATTTCCATCACCTGTTGTCCGTCAGCGGCCCTTTTCACCGGTTCCGGAAGCCACGAAATCCCCGAAAAGGCCCCTCGGCAAACGCAACCCACGGTGACCACGAGCCGGCCGCGGCGTCGCGACGCGCGCGCGTCCCTTGTGTTTCGCGAGTCATCGACGAGGTGGATCCTCGCGAGGGCACCGGGCACGAGTGAGAGGAGAACCGAGTCGTCATTTTCCAGTCGTGTTTACGCGGTCCTAGACGGGAGTCGTACCCCGCACACCGGTTATCAAAACGGACCCCCAGTGCGCTCGCTTTTCTTCGGGGTCTACGAGACGATCCGCTTTCTTCCGTGTGCTCCGGCTTACGCGATCGAGCGACACCTCCGCGAACAGTTGTGACTTTGTGATCTTGAACCGATCTCCAAGTGCGTTGGAATGTGAAAGGACGAACCGATCACGCCGGTGGTGAGTACGTTTCGCCGCGTGACACTCTGTCGTCCATTCGGCTCGCTGTTGCGTAACCTGCGACGTCTTCGGTTATGCTCGCTGGGGCACGAGGCGGTTCTAATATTTACCTTGTTCCATTGTAATCCTTTTATTTCGTCGGTTTGCCCACAGAATATTTATTCTATCGCGTGCTTCCTTTTTTAACCTCGTCGTGATTTCTATCGCCAGGGTAGGGGTGCTTACACCGTACAAAACTACCGATTCTCTTCTAGAAACTCAGGGTTTTTCTTACATACTCCAATTGTTGCTATATTGCACGCAGCTACCGGTGAAACGGGAATTCATCGAAGTGTTCAAAGACAACGCCAGCTACGTCTGTATATTTACTACGGTGGAAATAGTTGGCGTATTTGAAAATTTCATGTGCTATCAGTAGACTGCGGATCTTTATGGAAAATAAAAAATGTTCGCATTGATCGCAGAACACGGGAGCTAAATAAAAATTGTATTCTTCTTTTAATTGTTCTGTTAAGCCGAAACTAATACACATTGATGTTCACAAATATTTTGAAAATGTTCACTGCTTCACATTGTACGTGCCCGTTTTCGTCATAAATGCATAAAATAGATTCTGCACATAGTTCGACGACACAGCAGCATCGTGACGAGCCTCGAATCGTCGCGTCGCCGTAGAACTCGGATTGTCTTTTCGTTTGGTGAAAGTGCAATTAAAAAGCGGCCCTGCCACCTTGGGGAGTAGTATTTAACTTTGCTTAACTAAGTTCTCGATCCGTTGACGGAACGCCGCGCCGCGTCGGGGGTCTTGAAACGACCAGAGTGTAATCCGTATTTTTTCCTCGGACCCCTCGACTCTCGTTTGTCCCAGGCTTCCTATTTTCCTTGGATGTTATCGCTGTTTTCAGCAAACTGTTTGCTCTCTTCGCGAATGCTCGTTGTTTACAACTCTCGTTTCTGTTCTAGAGTTTTCGCGCACCGAGCGCGCATTCGATTCCACGTTCAATATCGAAATATTGGCTATCCGATTCGCGGTTACGCTAAAGCTTTGTTTAATATCGTGGAAATTGGTCGAGAGAAAGTAGGGACACTGTTAACCCCTCGCACTCGGAACTATTCTAACATGAAAACTAAACATTTCATCTGACCTCTTCACTCATGCGATTTACTCAAACGTTTAGCAATTTATTTGATATAAAATTATTTAATAATACAACGATTATTATACATTACTCGTCCAAGAGCGTGTCCCTGAAACCGTAAAACGGGAAAATGTTCTATGCAATCAATTTGCCATGTTATGAATGTTTTCTCTTTGGATTCGGGCAATTTATCAAAGATAAATAGCGGTACGGTTCAAAGTACGAAGAGAATATTGATTTTCAATTCTGTAATTCAGTCGGTTGTTTACGGGGTTTCATTCGTTCACGAATGAAATTATTGTTCCCTTCTTCCGTTAGACAAAATCGTACAATGGCGCCAGTTTGTTCGCTTTTCTGTTGAATAATATCGTGTTTATCGTAATTTACATGGTGAATTGTCGATTGGATTCTATTATGTTTTAAAGGTAATCGAGTTATCGCGATTCAGGCGGAAACGCGAAACACGATCGACGAATTTGTTGAGATTTTAAAGTGCTGCGAACAATATATTTCAGAACATTCCACGCGCCGTCGAAGCCACTGACGCGACGCGACGGAAGATGCCGCCGACCGATCGTCTCGGGACGTGAGTGAGAGGTCGCGAATTGATAAAGTGCTGACCAGCGACAGGTTTTGAGGGTCTGCAACACTTCCACAACCACGGAGGACAGTGACAACATGTCTTACCTTGCCCTGGACTCGAATGCGTGGCAGGTAAGTGTTAAATTAGGTTAAAATCCTCCCCGCTTTCCAGAGCATTCGCAAGTAATCCAAATTATCGTCCATATAAGTATTATTGTGTACATATAATGGAATATCGTATTTTTATAAATGCGTAAATGTTTCTCTGAAAAATGGGATACAGAACTTCGAGGGTGCAAAACTTTACTTACAGGGAGAAAAGTGACTCGGAGTCACCACTGAAAATTGCTGCACCATTATTCACAATTTGTCTACATTATTAAATATACGTTGGTATCTCGTAAGTGCCTATCTTGCAATAGCAAGTACAGAATCTTCTTAATTAAAGTTACCATATTATTTTATTTGTAACAGGATTAAAATGATTAAGTTCTTCCTGTGAACAGTGTGAAAAAGATGGTACAGAATAAAAATCTTCTAGGTTGGAAGATTCTTCTTGTTAAACAATTCTTTACACGTTCACTGTAGCTGTCACGTCAAACGTATATTTTTTAATAATTTTTTGACAGTATTACACGAGTGTCTACCGTGCACGAGTTCTCAAAGAAAAGTTTTCAACGAGAAAGCGGCTGTGTAAATATTGTTTATACACGTATCGTGAACGATTGTATATGTCAAAATATTTATTGAATAATCACTCGCCCAACAAAACTGGATCGCGCTTAATAGTAATGTCAAAGCAGAACCAGTCGAAAAAGCGACGGCCAGTTCGTTCTGGTTTGTTTGGAATAAAAGCGGTGTATTATGGGGGATCGCTCAGGGCGATGTTTCTAAAATCGTCAGTCGCGTGCCTCAATTTGACACGATTACCATAGAAAAGTTGTAGCCGCGGCTATACACGCAGTCAGACGAAACAAACCAACGTGGTGCAGCCTCCTCTCACCTGATGGCATTTCTAATAAACGTCATAGATCACACCGAGGACGGATTAATCTCCTGTGATCGCGCGACGATCACTGAGAGAGGATCCTTACTCGTTCACAGGGCAACCAGGCAACCATTTCTCCCCCCGTTTCATCTTTTCGCCGTTTAATTCTCGCCCGTGGTTTCAGTCATTATCGGAGCGAATTAGCAACGCTCGATTTGTCACCCGACATTCCGTACACGATCACTGGATCAAGATCGGGATTGCGTAATGCTAAAAAACCGAGGCGAGAGAGGTTTAAGTAATTTTCACCTCGCAATCCCTCGGGTCACGATTTTTAGACCACACAGGCGTGCAAGCCTCTTCACAACAGTCTAGTCATAAAACCTATTCTAAATGGTAAAAAATTCTAGGTGGGAAGAAATGTTCAATTTTGCCACAGCATATTCACAGCATCAAAATATAGATTTTTCTGCAACCGTTAACAATTTTGTGAATATTCTTATTACCGTTCACGAGACATTCGAGAGTTGCCGAACCCGCGCCCAGAACCGTAGAAAATAGTAGGTTTGTCCGAAAAAGATTTTCACGCGTATTAACAATGAAATAAAAGAGGTTACCGACGTGCTGTAATTTTAGTTGCGGCGGTTCGCAGTTTGCCGAGTAAATAAATCAGAGGTGGTCCTCAAAAATTGATCGCACACGCCAGATTTCACGCGACAGAAACTCGCCGTGTCCCCGGCAAAAACGTTAATACGGTCGCGGCCGAATGGTCGGTGAAAAAACGATCATTCCCTCGTTGAAAAACACCGGTAATCGCCGAGACGTATTCGACACAGTATGCCGCGTATCAAGATTCCCCTACGGTAGCCCACGGAAATCACATAGTGACGGCAGGAAATGTAAGACTTCAACCATGGCGGATAACGGAAACAAGCTTAGGCAGACTCGGCCCATATCGAATTATGCTGTTAGAGAAGTTCCATAGCTTTGCCTAGGTTACCTAAAAGACGGTAGTTTTGGCGTTGTAACCGCCCCTTCCGGCTCCGGGGACTCTGTATAGAGTTATAGTTCATCTTTTGATGTTACGCCTCAATTCGTTAACCCGTCATGCTATCTCGTTCCATTACTCGCGCGTGCAAATTCCACGAATTATTTTCAAATAACCAGCTTGTGGAATCTTTTCACCAGCGAACACGGATTTATAGTAATTCCAGAATTTTCTGCTTTTCCGTTTCGTTGAACGTTGCTTACTGCTTTCTTATCTCGATTGAGAAGTTTCGTAGTCTCTGCTGAATGAAAGTAATTTATTTGGGGAACGACGTATTTTCGTTTCATAATTCTTACTGATTGCAATTTTTCCAAAATCTTCTTTGCTACGTCATTTAGTAAATCAGTACTTTTAATTGCGAAAAGAAGTAAAGTCGTTTTTGTCGAATTTTATTTTTAATATTTGGACATTCTTGAAAAGACGACAACCTTTTTAATATTGGACCATACGATTTGAAATGTTCTGGGAAGTTAGAACAATTGGTTTGCTACACAACATGATTTCTAATGTGGGCCTATATTGAAAATTTAAAAAATACGTTGCGCAGATCTGTGTCAATTATAATTGTGAAAGTTGAAAAACGTTTAAAGATGCCAAAAATTACAGTTAAAACGTTCAAAAAGTATATTCCAATATTTAAAAATTTATCATGTTTTAAGAGCGTCCGAATATTAATGAGAGTCACTGTACGTCTCGGAGAATACGAGTATGTAATTCTTACACCTAGCCAGCTGATTTTTCTTCTTCCGATTAAAAAGCGTTTCTTATATTCACGGATCCTGTAATAAAATGGAGGTACGCGTCGCGTGCCATTTCGTGCAGAGTGCTCTTGCAAATGGGCAGAACGTTGGCCAGACGGGGTGGAAAAAATGTGCAAAAACATGGTGGAGGATGCAGGAATCAAGAGGGACGGAGAGAGAAAGCGAGAGAGAGAGAGGAAGAAAGAGAATGTTTGCACATTTTCCAATAAAGTGGCATGCGGGCGCGTGGCGGAGGCGAGTGGCGGTTCGTGTCCTTGCTTGAAATAACAGGGGTGCACCGTCCGCAGAATTAATACTTCGCTCTCACGTGGCGGATTTGTCATTTTCTCTTTCTCCGGCGTTCTTGTCACCGATTATTCCTGTCCTCGTCAGTTCGATCCTCCTCTTCGGCGCTCGTCATGCTTCGTCTTTCGCGATTCAATAGCCGTAAACGATAGGAAAACCGCAAAAACCACAACGGCGCGGCGCCGCCGATATTTCATCGACGCGGATGATAGCGCGTGCACGCACGTGCGCTCGTATGCGCACACGCATGTGCTTTCGCCCGGATTCAGAAGAGTTAAGACTCTTGACCACGGTCTCGTGTTCCCCGCATATTTGTCTTCGCCATCCACTCGACTTTCGCGCTCGTGTTCGCGCGTTAAAACGGCGAATCGCGTCACGGGGCGAGGATGCGTGCTTCGGGTTCGATTAAGTGAACAACGGCGCCGCGCCGGGCCGAGTTTTACGATTTCCTTAGAATCCCTTTGACGGTGTCACCACTTCCACATAAATTGTACCCGGCATTGTGATCGATTGAGTTATTTGCGACCCGCTACGCTCCTCCATTTTTCGCCCAGACTTCGGGGAACGCGGCCGAGATCGTGTTCCATTTTGCAACTCTTTTCAAGGGAGCTTTTCTTATTATTTCTTGTTCGATTCTCGTCATAATTTTTTTCATATCGGACCTTGTGATTTGAACTTTTTTGGGAAGTTAGAACAACTGGTTGGAACACGCTGTCAGAATTCTAGACAAAATACAAGAAGCTGTATTTTGCAACTTTTTTATATTATTATGTTTATATAAAAAATTTAGGAAACACGTTTTTTGGATATGTATCAATTAAATACATATTCTGCAAATTTTAGCGAAATCGGTAGACGTTGCAACGAGCTACGAAGTAAAATAGGCTTTTAAAAAATTTTTTTTAAAATTGCATTGTCATCCAGCTCTGAGCTATGTTTAAAATTTCAAGTCTCTGGCTCATCGGAAAGTTAGTTTAAAATCAAGTTTTCACGATTTTCGGCCTCTAATTGCAACAAATCTAAGGATTCTTACATCTTTCAATGTCTGCCGTTTTCACAATACATATAACTGACACAGATCTACAAAATGTATTTTTTACCACGTTTTTATTAGCTCGCTTTCTTGTCTGTCTGTTTTGTTTGTCTGTTTTTCAATTCTCAATATAGGCACTCGCAAAAGAATTGTAAAATGCAACATTTAATATTTTCTTCCGTATTCCGAATATTAATGGAGTCACTGCACATAAAATCAGTTTGTAAGAAATGAGAATTTCGACGAAACGTTTGTAACTCCGTGTCGAAACAGACCCAAGCCCCACTCTTAAGGGTTAATAGGAGCGAACAAATACACGTATCGAGCTTAACGAGTGGGTAATGGGAACGTTTGTCTTGGGTGTACACCGGTCGATTACTTCGTTGATTTGTCGCTTCATCTTAGCCTAATGCGTGATTCACTGCTTTGCATGGTGAACGAGGCTGGAACAGTTGGTGGCTACATCAAAAACCCCGCGTACTTCAAAGTCGCCCGATCCTTGTGGAGCAGTTCACAAGGTACCATCCACATCATATAGGAGAGGGTTGGTGGTGGCGGGTAGGAGATTCGTTTGCGCAGCGAGCGGAGTAATCGAGGGTAAGGAAGAAGAGGAAGGGTGAACGAAAAATAAATGATACCCGAATTAGCGTAATCGTGTGATGGTTTCACGAAGGGAGATCTTCGCGCACCGAAGGGGTATCACGGGGGACCAGAAATTCAATTTCGATTTCATTCTGCCGTTCGACGTTCGCCGATGCGCTTTGGAGATTTCTAGATTGCGCCATCGCATGTCGAATCTCTTCCAAACACAATCTTATATGCGCGAAACCTTCTACTAGAAACGTGTAGCAGAAAGTTTACAGAAAAGATTTTTTGACAAACCCTCGCATCGAGTTTACTCAGACTGCGAACAAAATCAAGTCATACAAGCCGATTTCGATGAAATTTATGTGCGAGGCGTAATTCTTCGAAAAGTATTTGATATGTGTCTTTTTTATCGGCAACCGTCCACATCGAAGGGCTGGGAATCACATTTCTTTAAGATATCTCGGAAACCAGAAAACTTGAATTTTTTTTCAACTTTCGTGTTTTTGAATGGGACACTTTGTTGTAACAATATGTTAAACAATCGACGTTGTTTCGTAGTTTCTCCTATTTATCGTTAATTTAGTTTTATATACCTTTTTTAAGATAATTTTTTTAAGAAAATAGGGAACAGCGTGTTTCGAGTTGTTCTTGTCACATTTTCCATGAGAATGCGATTCGGGAAGCAATACAGTGGTCGTGTTTATAGCGGCAATCCGCGGGGAACCGGCATATAGAGGCAGGATTTATTTAATTTACAGAAACTCGACGCAACAGAAGAGACACATTGCGTACTAAGGTGGCTTTGTTAACGTTCAAACTTCGACGCGAAGCGAAACGGGGAATGCTCTAAAACATAGGTGGTTGATGTTCAGTAATTACAGTTCCACAGGCGAGTCACGTTCGCAGCATGCCGCACGCAAAGGGTTGAATAAAAGATGATGAGCTGATGTTGGCCGAGCCACGGCGATGCCAAACATCCGCGATATCCCCTGAAAACGTTGGTTAACCCAGTGACAATGCGGAGAGCGAGGTCCATTGTCACCCCCATTCGGTACAAAGGGCCGTGGCACTTTGTCTCTGTGTTCGCTTATGTACACCGAGCATGTCACGAGACACATTCCTGTATAATGCAGAAGGCAAATTCACTTGCACGTGCTCTGGAACACTGCAGTTCCGTCATGGTAGATAACTTTCATGATTTTCGGCTAGAACGGGGAAAGATACTGGCCCGGTGGAACGGGGAAGATGAGCCTTTATAATACATATCAAAACGTAAATAAATCTTGAGGACTTAACTCGATTCTTACTACGGTTGTACAGCGAATTTCTTGCTTTATAATGATCGAAATTATGGAAATACTCTGATCGAGCATACTGGTTCCGGCATCCCACTGGTGGCCTTAAATGTTTTTTAATACCTCCACTGTCTTGAATTGTACGTACCCATTTTTGTCATAAATGTATAAAATCCGCAGTCTGGTCATAATTTTTTAAGAGAACGGTTCTGACGAATAGAATGCAACACACGGAGGCTAGTTCTTTTAAAAATTAATTACTAAAGATCACGTAATTCGTAAATCGTAGTGCAAGGGGTGAACCCGGTCTCGCTAGATAAATGAACACAAATCTATGCTCCGCGTTATTTTCGCCATCTTGCGCAGAGGATTGCCTAGCAACGAGGAGCCGTCTGCCAACGCGGAACGCGAAAGATCTTGTTGATCGATCGAAGGGAGCAGTGTCTCCTCGACGGCGAATCGGCAAAGAAAATCCGAAAGACTCGTGGATCGAGCAGGTGTCCCGTGGTTTCCGCAGTAATAATTTTTCTAGACCGTTTCATTTGGCACGGACGTCAGACGCGACGCGCCGTGATCAGTCAAGCGATGTCGGCTTGTGTTTTAGTCTTTAACCCGTTCTGCTTCCAGTAATTAAGACTCCAGCATAAAAAAGAGGGACGGCGATAGAGGTGGGTCGGTTGAGGGAGTGAGAAAGTTAGAGAAAGAAGGAAGGAAGGACGGAAGGAAGGAAGGAAGGAAGGAAGGAAGGAAAGAAAGAAAGGGCGAGGAGAGGAACGTAGTCGGTGGGGGAAGGAGGAGAGGAGCGGGATAGAGAAAGAGAGAGAGAGAAAGAGAGAGAGAGAGGAGAAATAGAAGAACGAACGGGTGGGTAGTAGGTGGTATACGGTGGTTGGAGATATAAAGGTGGGGGCGTCGAAGAGAAAGAAGGAGAGATAGTAAAGGGAGAAGGTGAACGTCGAGGTAGAGCGGCGTTGGAGGGAGGTAGAGTAGGTTGGCTGTACGATGACATGCTCCTTTGTTCTGCCCTTTTGCGGAAGACACCGTAGCGAGTAGCATTTGCAAGCACAAAGAGAAATAATGACTAGTCCAGTGTTCAACTAATATTTGCTTCCAACTTTTCCCGAGATTTTTTCTCCGAGAATGCTTCCCTTTGTCATTCGTGAGAGCCGGTAGACACGACGTTGACGACGCTGGCCCGGTTCGGCTTGTCAGAAAAAGTGCTCCGCTTCGCTCTGCACCGCTCGGCTCCGGATCCGCTTCGCTCTGCTCGACGCGGGGGTGGATATCTCCACGCGACAAGGCAGAAAAGCAAGGCTTAAGACGACTAGTGCCACCGTCTGTTGTCGTCGTCTTATGTACCACGGAACAAAGGACTTCCTTTTGCATATCTAACAGACACCACGTGCTGCACGCGACTTCTTTTCGTTTACATTCCCTTCCGTTTTAGTTTCACTCTGCCTTTCGGCCTTCCGGACAAAGCACACTTCGCCTCTCATCCCCCACGATCTCCCGAACCTCGTACCCTAGACGCTCATCGCACGCGAAACATTCGAGATTAAAAGAAATCGCGAGCAGAGGATCCTTCGGCATCTTGCGAACTGATAGGTTCCAGCATAAACACGATTGCGAAGTGTAATGTAAACGTGTTCTAGGTTTAACGCGTTCCGCGCCGAGCCGTTCTTTTGCTCGATAATTATATTTTTATAATGCCTCATTCTTTCGGTGGAAATATATTCTACAGCATTACATAAATATGTCAGCGACTCGCCACGGAACGTGTGAAAACCCATGAATTATGCGACTGCCTGATAAAGCTCCAAATAAATTTTTGTACAACTTTTTAGTTGTTTCGAATCTATCGGGATACCTTACCGAGGAAATACGATTCTGTCGAAAATTGAAACGCAACTGTTACCTTGTTACTATGTTAAATAAATTTTAATCAGTGACACTGGTAGAAAAAAAAAGGAACGTTGACGAGCGAAGACACCGTGGAACACGACGGGGGAACAGTGTCCACGTTTTCTTTAGATCTGATAGTTCAATTTTGCGTGCAGTGGCCCTAAAAAGCCCTGCGGGACTGGTTAGCTTTGGTTAGTGGTCGTGGAGCGATGCGAACGACACGAGCGGCTGACGAGATAGACAGACACTAGGGCGGAGGGAGTCTATTTCATGGTTAATTTGGCTAACTCGATTTCACCACCACCATCGCGACCAGCAACTACCACCCTCGAAAAACCAGGACCACTAAACTAGATATAGAGTGGATCCGATGGTCACCCTTCTACCAACGCATAGTTTGCCAGTTCATCCTTGCACGAGATGGGAAAATCTCGCTTCGTGCGTCATGCGAAAAATGTTCATATTCAACGTAATCGCAACGGGAAGTTTGCAACACAGTAACACCGTTCGACGATGCTTCGTTTCCGAACTGACGAGAACCTTTCATATGCACGGAAATCAGAAGAAACCATTCGATCATATGTGTCCGGGTCAATTTCGACCAAAAGTATTCACAGTCGATGTTTAAACGACTTCAGGTTTTCTGCCAAAATAGAAGAATTTTGGAAAAAATCGCGATTAGCCAGGATTACAAAAATTGTGAAAGTTGTTTTTCACAATTCGTTCGCCTGATCAAAAATTTCAATTACAAAAAAGTGATTCCGATTTAAAGTGTGTGCCTCATATTTTCGAGACGAATGACTATAGATGAAGCAGGGAGAGAATATTGTTTTTTGATAATTAAGACAGCTCAACTTTCGCCGTTGTTTTCGATTAGTTTCCTATTAAGCGCACGGTGTTTCTTGCAAAAGGGAGGATGCTTTATTGAGACAATTTTGCTTTGGAGAAAAAATGGTACCTAGCCGGTTCAGTAACCGAAGCGAGAGCATCTCTCCGGGCTTGATTCATGGGCACGATGATCCCATTGACAAATAAGAAGGACGCGGGTCGGCCTTTTTCTCATTAGCGGCACTTTGAACTAACCCGCCCACGTTATGACAAACTAGATTAATTTTCTGTCCAAAAGGGACCGCCTTCCCGATCGTTTGTTACGAAATTTCAACTGTCAGAAATTGCTCTCTCGTCCTCGACTCGTGGTAACGCAAAAAACTGGTGCGGCGCGCGGCGCGGCGTTCAACCGATCGCGCATTAAAAATTGTTTGTACTGTTTGAAACAGCTCGTTCTTCTCTTTGTTTGTAACGGTTTTTCTTTTTTTTCCGCGAACCGAGTCGACTATTTGTCGTTGAGCGCGATTGTTTTATTTCAACACGGCTCGCATATGAAAACCGACGTGAATTTCTGGCCCCGTGTTTCGCGACGATAATTTTCATCCCGGAATTACGTGTTTTAAACAAAAGCAAACGTTTACCATTCAATCGTTTTGTTTGCTTCAATGAGTATCATATTTTTCCGAAGTAACCCGATAGAAGATAATTGTAAAACAAATGATAACCAATTACTCTTCAAACACGATATACTTACATACATGTATTAATTGGCTGATTTACATATTCATATACATATCTGTCTCCCCTTTATTACCGGCTATTTCTTTCTCTTACTTCCTTTGTATGTGCGTTTCAAGGATAGCATTATTACGTTTGATACTACATATAACCAAGCCAATAATACCGTTCAACAAAGCAACTTTTCGTCAGTGTTCCATACAGAAAGGAATTCGACATATTCATTATTACTAAAAAATCACAGTTGCTTTAATTCACGCAACACAGCGAACCTCGAGTTTCACGATTGGCGTAAAAACGAATTTGATTAATTACGTTTAGCTTCCAATGTAATTTCAATATTTCGTAAATTTAACTTCGAATAAAAGGTATATTTATTCGGGAAAGCCTTCCCACCGCGATATGTAAACCAACGAATGTTCATATTTCAATCGAGTATTATTTCAACGAGTTTCGCACGCTTTCTTCACTTGTGCAATTGAAAATAAATGATCTAAATCATTTAAACCTTCAGGTATTATACGAAATCGTCATTACCGGACAGCGGATTTTTATGCAAAATAAAATGCTTCTGCAACATTTGCGTCGACATAAAGCTAACTAAAGATTTATTTCCGCATTTTTACATTTCTTAAATGTTTTTGCTGTTTCAAGTTTCGCCTACTGATTTTTGTCGTAAATGCATCAATGTATCAAATCAAAAATATTGGAAATGATACTTTATTTTTGATATTGTTTATCATTTCGTACGTAATATTCGTACGGCAATAAACTGGAACTCAACCGATGATGATGCGAATAGAATCAATTAAACTCCTTTGCAGACATTGTATACTTAAATTTTCAATTTCGAAAAATCTATAGATCCAGAACTAATTTCTCAAAAATTGCGGAGTAAAAAGTAAAACCGGGGCGCGAGTTCTAACGCGATAACAATAAATAATAAGAAAGCTCCACGAATATACGATCTGTGTCAGCTTTAAATCATTTGGCCGCGAAGGGTATTCGTTCTGTACCTGCGCCCCTAATAATTTTAATTAACGTCGGCACCCGTTGTCGATGCTTTGACGTAACTGGAACCTATTACGGTTGGCAAAGTGGCTGCATATAATACGTACACGTATGCGCGTGTACACGGAGGTACGTATAATACGTACCTCTAGTAATCCCTGTAGCGATACTAAACCGGGGACGTTGTAAAAGCCCGGGTCCCGCATAGGTGGAGGACGTTTTCATTGTAAAAATCGAGAGATCCGGTTAAAAATATTCAAAGGTGGGAGCGATGGCCGGAGAGGGGTTTATAACTCACGTCAGGCAGGTAATTAGCCGCTTTTGCCCAGCTGTAATGGACCCGCTAAGGCACTAAGCGAGACCCTTAACTTATTTAAATGAACTGGTAACCCATGTCCATGTCCAACGTGAGCCCAGACACGAGGCAATATAGAAAAACCATTTATAAGGGCACACTATTCCGGATGCCTAAGATTCTTCTTTTCGTTTTGCTACACTTTCGACTTCGCAGCCATCAGACGATCTATTTTTTCGTGTTGACAGGTATACGCAAGAACACCGCGTACACACAGCGATCCTACGGCACGACTCGACCGTGTTCGTTCAGTTGGTTTTGAAACAGACCCGCGGCAGCTCGCTTAGGTAATTCTACTTACATTAAAGCCGGGGCTTAATGATCTCGGACACGGTGAAATCTTAATGAACGCATTATCATATTATACCCGGCACCTACGCCCCGTGATCTGTCCCCTGCTTTTTGCGAATCGACTGAGAAATTATTGGAGACATCGCCGATTGCCGTTTCGTCCGGTCTCTAACGAGCACTGTGAAATCGTCGTAAACGCGGTAATTATGTTGTCCGTAAATGTGACCATCATTATTTATTTGCGGTTTATTTTAACGTGGTCGCGCTTTACCATGGTTTACACTTGGTTATAATATATTTGACGTGCGTCCGGAAAAGCGATTTTCTAGCTTGACGAAAAACAGTTTTCGATAAAACGTCAGTACGTTTGTTGCGCAGTTTCTGTCTTCAAACGCAGGATACGCGTTGATTTGTTTTCCATGGAATTTAGGGACGCGTCCAAAGGGCGAATATTGATTTTATGTTCGGCTGCAAAAGTGTGATTTGAATTTTGATTGCGGACTGGGAGAGATCGCGTAACAGGATAGTGCACGCTTTGCCAGACGCACAAGAGCCCTTCAACCGACGCTTGCTCGACTGGAAAATTGAAGGAATACACTTTTAAAGTGCTCAACTTGAAGACCTCGTGACCGATTGGAACTTTGATCTGGAACTAGAAACGATTCGTCCCTTAATCGACGAAAACACACATTCCCCACACACTAAAAGTAATAGAATTTCACCAATTTTTTCCGAAAGGGCGCAGCTTCCTTTTACGTCGGTTAGGATATTATTATGCACAATAACAGATTATTCTTTCATCACACTAATTATGGTAACGCTAAACGATCTCGATTTGGTTCTTTATTTTGCCTGCGCTGCGTCTCATTTGATATTCAAGGCATTTTATTGGACGCATTCTAAATAGGAGAATAAAAGGAACGCGACCGTCACGAGACGCGGCCGTTTTTCTAGGCGAATCATCTCGGTTTGATTACGATCTTCAGCGAGGTATAATTTGATAATGATACGAGAGCATAGATTTTATCGTGAAAGCATGCTAATCCCGCTTTTGTCGTAACCGTTGATGCCTATAATCTGCGAGGTCTTAAACATATAGATTAAAGTATCATCATAGATCTCTTTCATTTTGGCGAGCGGCGCGGCGCGTCGTCCTAGTTCTCTTTTGTCAACTCGCACTTCGTAATCGCGCGAGATTCGAGCTTTCTCGCCGTCTCGTCGGCAATTATTCGAGATCCGCATTTCACGTGTATTAACGCACATCCGCATTTTAATTCGCATCAATTTTTAATTTGTTTTTAATACTTGAAAACGGGTATGCGCGCAACGAGATTTAAATCGAGCGCGAGCACCATAAAGATTGATGGGATAGTAATGGCGCGCAAGTAGCTTGGCAGAATAAGCTTAGTACCGTCTCCTCATTGGTTAATTACGCAGCACGAGACTTACAACGCGTTTCCAACGCATCCTAGACCGTGTCGCATCGAATACCGAACTGGCGAATCGTGATTGCCCTACATAAAGCGACGCAACCCGATTTATTGTTCAACATCGTTTCGTCAATGGTCCATCGAAAGGTTCCTCAGGTACGATGCAATCCATTGTCCCGTAACACAATTCCGATCGCAAAATAACATCTCGACGTTCGTTTTCTTCAATTTTCTAGTTTCTGTGTATTCGCGACGTCGGCCATTGCCGGTGTTAACGCTCCAAATAAAAAGAACATATAACATTGCTGGACAAAAGCACTGTTGCATACGATGTTGTCCGCAATATATCGGACACCGTATTCTGTTTACATTTCACTTAAAAAAAAGGATGTACTTCAAAAGTCTGCTATTTTTGCAGTACGCACAAAACTTGTAATCAGTGGATTGTGGATTTAATGACGTTTACTAGAAAAACAAACACTAATTTATTTTTAGTACTTGATCCTGTAGAGAGAGTGCACAAATCAATTTTTCAATGTTCATTTTACACAACACAAGTTATTATAGCAAGTATGTATTAACTTCCTGGTTGTTTCATTTTCAATTTAGGAAAGAAAAAAAGTTTATTGCAAAATTTCTAGATTTAATAAGTGATCGAAAACATCATTAAATTGAATGAGACGTACATAGATGAGAAAGTAAACTAATGGTTCGAACGTCTCGAAAAAGGTCGAATTTCTTTCCGAAAGTATTTAAATATTACTGTGAACGACTGTACGTCACAGTACGTGCTCGTTGCTACCTGGAACCATGAATCGGTGCGGGTTCGATCCTCGAAGGGCAGACTCGATCAGTTTCAGTATCCGGAGTCATGCGCCAGGTCCGAAATCTTCCGAAACACCTGGGCGTAATATCGTTAAACAAACTCGTAACACGGGCGAACTAGCTGTTAATGCGATGATCCTCCGTTCGATCAGCACACACCCATCTAATGATGCCTTCAAACACCTCACACCCGTTCTCCTCCGGATCGGCTGGTAGAGAGCCTTTTTTTCCGTACGCATATCGGACCACTTCCTCTCCCAGCCACTTCCTCCTGTCTCTTCTCCCTTTCGTCTCCTTTTGGCTCTTAATATCTCGTGGCTCCAATTAGTTCTGAACCGTCGGACCGTCCGATTGTCCGTCCCGTCTATCCCCGTGTCTGTCCATCCATTCCTCGGTCCTGTCCGTCCGTACGTCCGTCCGTGTCCGTCGGGTCCGTGTTGGTTGCCGTTCGCGTTCCTGCGTACCTCTCGTTCGTTGCCTCGGCTCGTTCGTATCCCTCAGCTTCATTAAGAAACGGTAATGCGTTTTGTTTCTCTTCTACGCTCTCCTCTCTCCCGAAGGGGAACGAGCTAGGGACTCTTTTAATAATCCCGCAGCACGTTCAGAGATTTATTATTTTCGGGCTACGTTGCTGGATAAGTCCATATGGCTGATCCTCTCCCTCCCTCTCTCTTTCTCTCTCTCTCTTTCTCTCTTTCAACCGAGCACCAGGTCCAACCTTTGTCTCTCCTCCTCCTCGTTCCGTTCGTCCGACACCGGCGACTCTTTCTCCTTTTGCTTTTACTCCATTTCTTCTCCACCCCGCCTGTCCGCGAACTTCTGTACAGGGTGACCTAATAAACCGCGGAACCGACCACCGCACCGCAACCGTCGAAATTGTTTGCCCGTTGCAGCCCTCGCAGATCTTCCCGCGATTCCAACCTGTTGTAATTCTTTCAAACATTTTCGTTTTTTTCAGGATAACTTGAGTCGCTTTGCTCAATTTTTAGAGAAGTTATTCGCCGTGAATGGCGCCGGTGACTATAATATTTAAGCGATTTAAGCGATTTAAGCGAATTCAGGTGGAAAATTTTAATTTCACATAAAGATCCGTTCACTGGAAACTATTTCAGACAGTAATATCAAATTTATTATCCCATGGTGCATCGTACTTTGGCGGACGCGACAAATGCATAAAATCTTCCGATCATGATTCCAGAGGTAGGTACACGATTCGCCGTGTCGGCTGGTTCAAGTTTAAACGAAGACATCCAGATGGTTAGGGTAGAGAGCCAGGACGAAGGATTCTTCATCGTACCAGCGTATTTCACGAGGAGGAGAAGTTCAACTGCCATAAATTACAGCTAGTTTGGCGCCAACATTATTTACGATTGCTTCCATGGAGCAAGTGAAGCACTAGCCTAACTATTCTCGTTCGTAATAGCTCTATAAAAGACGCAAAAATGCGCTCACACATTTCCACACATCGACACGTGCTGTATTTAAATTGTTCATTCGAAAAGTAGGAAGTTCACAGCCAAATCTACTGACAATGTTCTCGCGAGGAATCATAGTGATTGAAATAGAAATTGCGTTCCATGCTTGTGTCGACCAGGGCGCGGGCGGCTCGATCGAACCAGAAGATGCTTCTCTCGGTTGGTTATAATTCTTAGAGGACGTATAGCTATAAGCATATTCCAGTCCTTTGATTTAACGAGGTGTGGTGTCGGTTATACTATAAACGGTACATCGGAGCGCCTATAAACTAAACCGGCGAGTCGGTAAATTAGGAACTGAGACCTCTCGCAGGAAGCCCCTAAAAATACAATTAACGAGTCGTTTAGCGGATATACCTGGCGCAGCTCGCTGTTCCCGATGATGGGTCAGCAACCGTGCAAAATCATACCAACCGATTTTCCATTCTTATTTTCGATCGTTTCATGCGCTGTATTCTTCGAAGCTTCGTATAACCTCCGAAAAATTCTGCACGGCAAGATTATATTCGCTAAGGTCTCAGTTTTCAGCTTTAAATTCAAATTCTACTTCAATCATTATATTTAAATCGAAATTTTTTCAAATTCAACTTTCAATTACTCCATGTGCTCATAATTATGAAAGTCTAAGTTATAATTTTTACGATATTTTAACATTATCTGGAATTCATTTAGTGTTTATTATGGGCGCATATCACACTCCATTTTTTCTATTTTTTTGTTAACATATGACTTCGAAACGTTTATTTTCAATTTAATTAATAAAAAGCAAATTCCTCTGCTTCTGGCAAGCCTTTGAAACCAGGTGTTCAATATTACCAATATTTACCCTAGCTATATTGGAATTTTATTAAAAATCCGAATTCTGTTTTATTTTATGAAGTTTTATGTGCATACATTCATCAATGCTGTATCAATTTATGTTCTGTTGATAAATCATCGTCTGTCTGGATAAATTATCGGAATATTTTACGAAGTTCTTTTTCAATAATTGCTATAATAACATCATTCGTTCTACGAATCAAAAATAATTCGAATGTACAAAGAAGTACGTGATGTGCCAATCCTTCATTATGATCCTCTACATGGATTATAATTTTTCTTTAAAATCTTTGAAATTTAAGAAGAGAACAAAACAAGAGATTAAAAACGACCGATAAAATATTTACTTTAAAATATCGGGGTACACAGCTAGGAGATTAATATTATTTTGTTCGAGGCCGAAAATTGAAGTCGGGATGAAAGAAAATTCGGAGATTTTTTCTGCGGGACAGCGTCGTCGCCGGCGATGAATTACGGCTCGCGTAGTTTAATATTATGCCCGTAGTGCAGGCAGCGAATATAATCTACGATAAATCACCAAGAGAATCCGTTGCTTAATGAGTTTTTAGTGGCGGGTTTCACCGTCCGTGATTCATTTTGTTTTTTAATCAATTCATTAACGCTGCGCTCGGATAACCTTTCCACTCGGCTCGCTACCGCTCTCGAAACCGTTCCAATATTCGAGCGGCCGACTTACATTTTCATCAGCTCCGTCATCGTCCGACGCAAATCATCTCGACGCATTCAATTAATTTCGATGCGTCTAATAACGAGCGCCCGGCGAATGTCTTTCGCCGAATGGAATGCAATAACGACGGTAAATTAGAACAGCCAATCGTGTCTCGTATCCAGTAACTCTAGTCTCTCTCTCTCTCTCTCTTTCTCCCTCCCTCTCTCGTTCTCGGTGTGCAGCTGCAGAGAATTGATTATTTATTCGCTTATCGGTGGGCGCGTGCAAGAAACGGCCAACGGAAAAATAACATCAATTAAACTGAACAAAATTAATCGGGAATTAAACGACGACAATCGGACCCTGTAATGTTTCTTTTAATTTATTTCAATATTGGACATTTCCCTCGTGTCGCTTAATGGATTCGATTTCAACGTTGCTTTGCCGAACCAGTGTTTTCGACATACTGATTGGCTGTTTTTACGAAGCAATAATGGAGAACTAATTACTCGCTGTTTAAAGTTCCAATGCGGTCGAGCTGGAAGTTATTACGAAATCGAAACCTTTCTTTTTTTTTTTTTGGGCGTGCCGTGCGAACGAAGGAAACGTGAACTCCGATTGAAAAGAACTTTGTTCGCGAACCCTAATGAACGCGCACGAGGAATGGGCGGGATTATGCGTTCGACTCTTCGGTCGTTACTTGTTTATTCAACTTCCGAAAAATGAAGCGACTCCCGTAGATGGCGGAGGATGAACGAAGACTGTTATGCGAAGGCATAATGATTAGACTGAGGATCTGTAAAATAAAAAATGTTTGCATCGTTTGCAAAACAAAGAAGCTAAACAAGCACCTCTTTCTTCTTTCAATTATTTTATTAAGCTGCAATTAATACGTTGGCCTCCTTAAATTTTTTAAGTCCGTTTGTCTGTCTGTTTTAGTGTAGAATTCACAATGTGATTTCGTTTTATCTCATTTTTTCTGGGATATCAAAGCAACCTTGAGACTTTTCAAAGGTTATTCCGCGGTCAACTCAAGGTGATCATATCGGTCCTTCCGTCGGCAACAAGGTGGTATTAAAAAAAAAGGTGTGTTGACATTGGAAACACTGAAGGTAACCTGACATCTCGGAATGATAGGGAACTGTACTCGCCGTTTACAATAAAGAGGAAACGAATGATAAACCGAAAATCGTATAAAGACTTTTACAATAACCTGGTCGCGTACTTATTATCACCGCGAAGAGGAGAGGAATTAGAGGCGATGAAGAAGTCAGTCGGTCGCCGAGGAAATTTCTAACGAGGGGAACGGGAACGACCACGACCAGTTTCGCGGCGTGTTATACATAAATAGAAATACGAGGAAGTACGAGACGAGAGGCACGAGGGTGGTGATGAGGAGAAAGGGAAGCTGAGGAAGGTGTCGGTGCTGAAGCCCTGCGGGATACGACCCCCGTGGTGAACACACGACTCCCGAAACAGCCTCCGTTTGGGAATCGCGCCTGCTCGTCCAACGAAGTCAACCTGTCGACCGTTTCTTCTGCAGTCGGTGGCTGAAATTGATGAAGAATGCCCCTCGGAACGAGATTATAGATTACGACCGCTATTGACCAATGATATATTGTATACTACACATTTATTATACATCACTTCCGGTCGAGTCGGGGACGAACATTTGCTCGAACAAGTTGACACTTTTTTTAATCAACACATTTTCGGAAAAACAACACAGTAACAACAACAACAACAAGTAATTGTTTCTTCCAATTAACGCTCGATCGAATGTCTGGTTAAGCGAATTTTCCACCGGCGGTAAATCTTGAAATAAACATACACGTACAGGGTGATTCTGGGAACTGGGAGAAGTTACAGCTCTTTTTTACGTAACAGTAGAGAAAAATGATAGGGGAAAAATAATGTGGCATAATACGTCCTAACTGCATAAGATCTTATTTTTCTTGTGGATGCACCGAAGCACCCACCAGGTGCAGTTGCGCTTTATTCTTTAATGTAATCCATTTTTTTGTTAAACCAATCGATCCCTTTTATTGTGTTCTACGTACAATAATTATGGGTACATATATATGGTGACACAAAGTTTTCTTACCGCAGCTGCTGTCAGACAAGCATTTTCTAAATAGAAACCCTGTAAACAGTTTATCGAAACACCGGAATAACAACGGATCAGTTTTCTAGCCGACACTGCTCCAGTTGTCGATATTTGTCTGATCTGTTTACGCGGATTGTGTTTACTGGTTCAGACTGTTGCCCGTCCTGTTTTCAAATTGTTCGGTTGATAATTTTAACTTCTGGAGTGGCCATTGTAGTGTCCCTAGATTGACAGCTGGCGAATGTGCAGATAACAGTTGGAACATTTCGGATTTTCTGGCAGAACACGCAGACGCATGTGTGTGTAGAGTTTACGTAAGGAAATGCAAAAATTCGATGGGAAAATGGCCACTGATTAAATAGATTTTAAACAATTCTATTGCGTATAGGTATACCGCTTTTGAAAATAGCTGTATTTACTCTTGAAAGTCTTTAAAATATTTTAATAATTTTACTTAAACTAATGTTAAAGCAAATAAAAGTGAAGCACTGATTTCATAAAAATTTGCTGCAGCAGAATTTGACTGCGTACAAATTTGCTATAAATGCCGCAGATTCGTCGTAACATTTGACAGCGAAGATAATAGATATTTTAGCTTGATTTTAGGTATAATATAACATTATTATGAAGACATAATGGGGAACCGTAGCACGCAGGTGTGTCTTCGAAGTTCAAACTTTATAGAATTGAATGCACGGTAAACATTCAATCCAGCAAGGGTTGAGCAACCTTTTATTATGGCCGAGAGAGAGAGAGAGAGAGAGAGAGAGAGAGAGAGAGAGAGAATGGTATTGATATTCATTTAGAGGCGCGTTTCTCTTGGAAAATAGCTCGCGGCTCGATGGAAGCAACGTTTACCGGTCCGCATTGTTCGCAATGAAATTTCTTCGTTCACCGTCGCGGACTCGCTTGGAAACCGAACTATTAAGATCGCAGATAACGCGAATTGATTGCAATAAGTCAGACGGATCGGTAATTATTGTCTATTTTGAATAATCGCAATTACCAGTGTGACTGATTTATGTTTACATTAACACATATGAACTGATTAAACCGCACCGACCGTGTACATTCTATAAGTACCTTACACCTGGACTCCGATTATTGTTTGGCGAACGGCACACCATATGGAAACCGAGTGTGCATGGTAAATCATCGAACGGTCGATTGGATATCTAGCCTCAATTAAAACTCGATCAATAAGTTATTACGTTGCCAGTCTAATTTCAACTTTTCTCGCACGAACACAGATGGAACTATTCATTTTTGAAGAAGTGGCGAATATTCGACAGACGTGCCAGCTATAATTAAGACACTGGTCTCCTCTCTTTACCTTCCCCTTCCACGACGCTATTCCCCCACGCTTGCGCTACGGCACAACGTCACGTGATTAATCCGGTACTAGCAGAGAGGGGGCAACCTTTTCCTTTCGATACTTTCGATGGACCAATCCGAACGAAACCTTCTGCATTTTGTAAGGTATGTCTCCCGATTGGTCCCTTGAAAACAAATTTTGCTTTTTTTCATTCTTTGCGGTTTTTATTGGAAATAATCAATAAGACCGAAAAACCATCCTACGGTGTTTTACAAATTCTCCTCGTTTCACTAAAAAGTGGAAAATCAAAAATTTTATAAAAAAAGAGATTTTTTACTGCTCTCGTTCTTTTATTGTTATCAGCCGCCGCGTATGTCGCGTTAGTCCCAGTTAGCGTGCGATGAAAGCGAGAAATCAGCGAGCGTGTACAAGCCGAAAGACGGATCTATTAAGGGCTCGAGCTGTTGGGCCACGGTACGGGGTTAGGCCTGTAATTAACCGGTAGCTCTTTTACTCGCGAGAGAGAGCGTACCTACTCCTGCCGGTATAACGGTTTACTTTTATTGGTCGCTTATTGGTTATTTTTGGGCCGGCTTGGCCCGAGGCGGTCGCCGCCGCCGGCCAGCATGCTATGTAACCGGAAGTCGGAAGTGGAAGGCGATCGGCCACGGAGAATGGGAACCATCCTCCCGCTGACACTTGACGCCACGAGCGGACTTTGTTGTCCGTCGAATTTCAATGTGAAATGTGCATCGTGATATGCTTCATTTTTCTGCATTCGCAACAATGTTATTTTATTTGATTTTTCCACACAGTTGCAAATACAATTTTCACCATAATGTAACGAAGTATATACACATAATTTTGTTGTTAGCACGAAGTAGTAAAAGCTTTTTATAGCTGCTTCGTGAGGAATTAAATTTTTTATTCAAACGCGTACAATTAAAAATTGAGAAGACACATCGACCCTTTCGATTGCAGTTTGACACTTCAACCGCATATTTTCTGGACACATTCGTGATTTATGCAATAAAATTCGATCTTTTTCAAGCAGGTAACACGGGAGCCCCCCTCCCTCTCTGACTGAACAGTGCGAATGCGATCGGCTTTTATACCGTGTTTACGTTTCATTAAACTACGCAAATCCGCTGTAAATGCGTCGCGAGGTAGCCGGTGTGTTTCATTTGTTCGGGTGCATTGTTGCTCATTACGGGAGACCTGGGTCTCAGCGAGCCACCATTTTGCTGGGGCGTAACATTTCCCGACGCGAATATTTTGTTGTTTCGTTGAGCGACCGATAAAGTTCGTTTCGTTTCATTTCTCGAGAGCTTGGTTACGCGTAAATATGTTAAAACAGGGGAAAAATTGAAAGAATTTCAGACTTACGAAAATCATGAAAAATTGAACAATAATAATTAATAATATCTCCTGTTGCTTGCCGTTGCGATCGAACATTTTTATCTCGCTTAAAGATCCGCAACCTGTTTATTAGGTTGTCGCAAATGAAATGTCCGATTTGGAACAGAAACGAGAGACATATAATTTTTCGATTGTGCACGTTCTTTATTGACAAACTGGTCATTCCTATTTTGTTGATCAAGACGCTTTCGCGACCCAATCTTAGATTCCATTCGAAATTTTCGTCACGAGTCTGATTGGATAGGACGCCAGTGCCGACGAAGACCGAAGTGATTTTTAGCGTGGAATTTTCTGGGACGCTAACGTCGTTCGTAATTCTGCTTATCGGTTTTCCTGCATATGCGATCCGCCGTGCTATTATTTTCTTGGCCCCGGTATGAGCCGATAAGCGATCAATACCGGCGCAACGAAGCTTTCGCTAATAAAATGCATTATCTATGCTGAACGGAATCACCTAACGCAAATTGGATCACCGCTTCGCTCCAGTGTTAGCCTACCTACTCGAGGCGGTGTACTTTCCGAAGAGGGTCAGCAGTAACAAAAGTGTAGCTTACAGTATCATGATTTTAGCTTCGCACGTGTCCAACGGGGCTTGTTTTGTTTGCTAAGCGAAGTGTACTAGAGCACCCGTTGTTTATTAGACGGCGCCATTAAGCGCACTTTTGAGTTCGAGTGGCCGCTACCACCACGTGTGCCCGTCGATTTTTCAACGAGAAGTATCGCCCACTGTCAGCGAGCCCGGCCTTTTGATTAATTAATCGGCCGTAACAATGAATAAGCCGCGCCCTCGTCTCTCGTGAATCCGTAACCGCTTCATTGTTTCGTTCCTCGAATCCGAACAATTTTTTACTTGCAAACCTCCATCTTCATCTTCGAAATCATCCGACTCCTTTGCAACCTGGTCAATCATTCTTTTAAACAATTTTCTGTATTCTATTTACTTATCCCCGTTCAATTGTATGATAATTCTTCGTCTATATTTAAAAATTAAGTTTGCTTCATTAATCTTTATGATAAGATTTAATTCTGCAGTTTGGATTACAATGATTGAATTACTTTGATTTTGTGGAGTCTTCAGGGGTGATTTTTTGTTCGATTGCAAATATAAATATGTTCTATTTAGAAGGATTTAAATACGAGTCATCGCGGAAATAATGAATAATGAATCTAATGTAGGAGTCGTAATGATTATAATCGTTTCCGACTATAAGAGTATGGTTTCTCGGTCGGAATGATCGAACAACTCCGATATTCTCCTCGAGGGAAAGACAGCCCTTAACGCATCGAAGAACTTTAGTATGATCGAAGTTCGCGCGGTTGAGCGGTTTTGCAACTATTATCTGCTACGAGGGTTGCTGCTCTGCGGTTTAAGATTATACGTAATTAACGCTATAACGACCGCCTTGGTCAAATTGGATTATTTTTTTCCGGCAACGTTTCAATCAAGCCCGTCAACGTCCCCTTGAGCTATATCGAGAGGTTCGACCCTGCAATTACTTTGCTAATTAAATCACGATCGCTTCCACCGCAGATGTTCCTTCGACCAACGACACGCGATGAAAAATTGCTTCGAATTGTTTAATAAGACACTGGTTTAGAACCGGAACAACAAATTCGTCTCTGTGCATGACCGCTGTTCAGGTTCCTCAACACATATTTAATCTCACCCCATTTTACTGTACCATTTATTTTAAAATCTCCTAGTCGAGGTGTTTTATCGACGTGTATCATCTTTTTCTCGCAATCTATTCTTTTTTTGGCTTCTTAACTCGAGGCTCGAAGAACCCCCTGCTGTGAAATGAAGCTGAAAAAAATCTACGATTATTTTCTTCCGTTATCTGAACATCGTGGCAACATAAATAAGTTGGTTCATGTTCAACGCGTCTCTTTATATTTATTACTAAAGTGTCAAATGGCACAGATAAATATTTAAAAAAGATGAAAGAATTTTTTTAAAAAATGTGGAACTCCGGCTTACTCCACAGAATTGTTCATCTCGTTTGAGCACACGCACACTCTCTATCTCTGTGGTGCCCCATCGAATAACGGTACGCGCACCAGGGTGTTGTTCCTCCGAAGAAACCTAAAACTGATGGTTAATTATATTCGTCCCGCAAACTGAACTTGGACTGGAGAGCACGAAGGGTCCTTTTTTAGTTTGCGGCACGCGCCGGCACGTGGCTCGCGCCGATCCTCGCCGATCCTCGCCGCACCCTTGAAGAGGAAACGAGCAACCGGCGCGGCTCGGCTCGATTTTGTGCTGGGGCTCGGGTTAGTGTTACCGATATCGTGAATGCCTCTCGTCCGACTGAAAAGACGCACGCAGAGTGTTTCGGGAACACCGGTAGTCCATTATCATCCCGCGAGTATGAGAGATCGGGAACAATGACACCGTGCCGCGCGCGCGTCCGGTGATTTCATTCCCGCGCGAACCCGTCGAAAAAAAAGGAACGCTTTGAAAAAACGTTCGCACGGACAAATTGGATTCAGAGCGGGAGCACGCGTTCAGCGCATTGTCGACGATTGAGAGAATTGAACGATTAGAATCCGCGCAGGAATCTCGAGATTTTCAGCCGTGAAACCATCCGCCTCGAAACTCCAGTCGCTCCTGATTTTTTTCTTGTTTTATTTCGAAAAGTGACCAAGTAAATGAAATAAATACACGCGGCTTTGTAATTTTTCTAAGCGAGCATCTTCTGGAAGAACATACATGGACTCCCGTTAAAATTCGGACTCTTAAAAAGACGACAACATTTTTAATATTGGATCATTACGATTTGAAATTTTTTTGAGAAGTTAGAATGATCAGCATGTGTTTGCTACATGACGTCAATAAAATTTTTGGAAAGAATTGCAATTTGAATGTTGCAGTGAGATTCCTTTTTCGTCGCACGTTCGAAACACACTGGTCTGATTGCCACTTTATACGTACGTATGTAGAAGCATTGACGCGTAGCGACCCTTGCGAGTCACCGGCAAGGAAATATCAAGGTCCTGTAATGACTCTCACCTTCAACTTGCAAAGAGCAAGCGAAAGAGACAGTTGCAAGGTGACGCAAACCAGTTACGGCGGCGCGACCGAGGAATAAGTGTCTTCATAATTATCAAAAGGTGCATCAAGGTCGCTAATCGAACGACGATACTCGTCGAACCCACCTTGGAAACCAATTTCCACCCCATAATTAAAGAGTGTTGCACATTCATTTCGTTTTAATTCGACCTGCTTAAACACTTTGAATTGTTAGCCGATACGATCTGCCTGACAAGCACAGTGACTTTTATGGCGACCTCTCAAATGGTCTGCTGCTATCCTTATAGGCAGTCAGTGGACGTTTATGCAAATTCACGTTTTCATACATGATGCTCAAAGTGATATCCAGCAGAATATTTCTTGTAGCAACAAGGGTCGAACAATTAAAGTTCGACGGACTTTTTCTTCGGCAATTATTAAACTCACAGCGCCGATTCTTTATGCTGTTATTAGATTAATATAATAGAAAGCGCAGAATTAGCAGACCGCAGATTTTCGTGCAACATAAAAATTGTCTGCCTCAATTACACGACAGGGGAAATACATAAAAATTTATTTCCTCTCTTAATAGTTTCAATATATTGTAAATAACGGCGATATTACATTCATTTCTTGCTCCTTCTATCTTGTGTTTCACCTACTCATTTTTTTTGTCATAAACTTTTTAATTCTAAAGTAACCAAAGAATTTCCAAGAATTTCGAGGCAACGGAAGCCTAATCGCCTCGAAGGTGCACAGACATGTTTTCTTACGGGCACGATTCGTTAATTGGCAGTGTCCAAATTCGATCGTTATGGTGCAGGAAATACGAATCCGGGTTCTGGTCTCTAACCACCGGCATTCATCGCCGCGAATCATTCGTTCGATTGCGTACGCGCTCTTCAAGCAGGAGAAATCGATCATCGAAAAGTAGCTAATTGTCCCCTGCGCGTAAGTTAACGACCACCTCCTCTTGATTCGAGAAATTACGAGGCTGTACACGCGAGTCCGTGGCCGCTTTCAATGTGATACAATGATGCTCGCCATTAACCGCCTCTTTCCAGGCAGAAATTATACATCCATCGGCGATGCTCTCAATTCCTATGGCATTACCAATCGTGTCATTATACACATTGACCCGTCCCGTCCGGTTTCCCGGGGCGACGAAATTCGGCATTCGCCACGGCGGAAATTATTCCCGTTTTTACCGGTAGAAACCGCAGTTTTCAGATGCCCGGCAACGTCGCTAGACGTCGCGGGACGTGACCAGGCAGAATTTACATTATAGATAAATATTAGGGGTGTGGTATAAGACTGCGGATGTTCATGCAATTTTCAATTTTTGTAGATGAATTTTAAAAAAGTGGAATAAAATACAATCTTATTTCCAGAGAGGTAGTAGCCCTTGTGCAGATCTAAAAAAAATCAAAATTGTACTAAATTCTGTGGAATTTTATATTTCACCGTTTTTTGGAGATTTTCAGAAGCCATAAATTCATGAAGATCCGCTGTCTACTAATACATTGCTAAGCCTTTAGATATCGTATGAGGTGCACCAATTTCGTATCCATAAAATAGCTCCGAGTGCAAAGTGTTAAGAAAGAAAATAAAAAATGTCTACGTCACTCCAGTTTGCTGCAATTCAGATAGGAAATTGTTATTTTGCATGATCTTGTAGAACTATGATGATGATTCGTTCGTGTCATTGGAACACTGAAACCGGCTAAGTAGAGGACTCGCGGAACTATGCGAAGCGTTTGTCCCGCAGCGAAATGCAGTCCGGTAAACGGCGCGTGGGATTTGGGACAGCTGCGCGTGTGCTCCGGACAATTAATATGAATTATGGTAAACACCAGCGGACCGACTGAAAGGGATCATCCGTGGGAGTCGCGTATTTGAAGGCAGCCCGAGCATAGAGCCCCGAACACGGCCCGAGGCGCGAATATTTCATTGCACATTTTTGCCCAACACCGCACCGCACCGCACCGTCTCGCGGCTCGCAGGTGGTTCGCCCGAAACCGGAGAAATCGATTCGACTTTCTTCTCCTGTGATTCGGTAGGCAGTATTTTATCGATAAGTATCAAAAACGGTTCGACGCGTAATGCTCTTTGACGCTAATTTTCGCCGGAAAATATTCATCGCCGCTCCGAGTTCAGCGCGCGAGACGTAAAACGATTTTTCAAACATTCGGGATCATTTGTCTCGTATTCCACGAATGTGTAACAATTTTTTTTCGTTGGAAAATAAGAGGCAGAAGTGGATACACGGTGGTGCACGAATGTATTCGAACGCCTTCTTGGTACAGGGTGGATTTTTATGCATGATGAAGAAAGTAACGGCGTAAAATAGAAAACAGTGAAAAATATAATATAAAACATCTATGAATATTGTTATGTTGCTTTCAATGTAGAAAGACTATTAATGCAATGTCGATGGTATCACAAGCTGAATGTTTTCAAGGTCGTCGATATTTTGTTTTCTTGTAAATTCTTTTTCCTTGCATATTCTAGTTGACATTGAACATTTATTCTTCCCTTATCCATTTTAATGAATTGAGAATGATGCACGATTTAATACAACCGTTCATTAAACATTCATTCGATGCCAGTTTGCCATCGTTGAATTTTATCGAGGCTAAGAAAATGTTGTAACGATTGGAAAATGTGGTAATTGACAGGTATGTTGTCTCAGAAGTTATAGTAAATGCGATTCAAATGGAAAAGTGATCGTCATTAGCAACTTGAAAAGGAATCCTGTTTCATAGCGATAATGTTAAATTACACAGTTAGAAGACATATCTTTAAGAAAAATTAATAGTTGCGATCGCGAGAATGTGTTTACGTGGTCGTTCAGCTACGGATTAAGTGCCATTTATTTCAATCATTTCGACACTTTTGTGTCGATAAAACTTCGATGATGTGCAATACTTGGAATCTAGAGATGATTGGAGAAGAGGAAAATGCATAAATTATGTAGAACATAGGAAATGATTAATTGATTAGTGTGTATATGTATGTCAGTTGTAGGTCACGGTGTGTTGTTGATCAACTTTCATTTTTTCGTGTAAATAAATTTCCCATGGGAAATGTTTGTTGATAGTCTCGACGACACACTTTCAGGCAGATTTGCAATTATTATCAGCGAAAGCACTTGAAGTTGTAATGAATTTGAAAGGAACTAGGTCTGGCAATTTGTCAACGCAGCAGAAAATCCGTGACTTGTAATTACGGCTATTACAGAATAAGCGTACGCACACCGAGATATTTACATTTGCCCTGGGGCATAAATGTTCCCTCGTGCATTTGTGCATGTAACCTGCCCGCAGGTGTGCCTTCCGCGCCCTGTAAATGTCAACTGGATCATGCCGCATATACGCAACATCTAGACACCCGAGAATGAATAATTAAATTTTTCAAACTAAATTGAATAGTTCTGCTCTTATTTCACGGACTTATTCTCAAGCTAGTCGCGGCACCGTCAAACTTCTTCTCCATGCTTTTACGGTGAAATTGCATCGCGCGGCCTATTAGCAATTGCAATTTCGTTCTAATTGCATAATTGTAACTCCGATTCGGGTTACGCGTAATTGCGGAAATCGCGTGCTCGATTTTCACCGGTGCGCGTGCACTGCCGAATATACGAACGGAAAACCCATTTTATACAGGAATAAATAAAACGCAAATCGGTTTCGTTTCAAATAAAATATTCCAAAAGGTTGGTACAGTCTGTTGATAACGAATCAACCATAAAATGTCAATTAGAGTTTCAGCAGATTGCTAAAAATCATTTTAACGATGCAGATTTCCACGAAGATTTAAACGAGTATATCTGTTATTTTTGTTAACTACTGGTGTGTACGCCTCGCAGATGTTTTCGCAGTAACTTGCAATAAGGAGTGTAAGATTTACCGATGGTCACCAAAGACTTGTCCAGCTAGATCGGCGATCCAGGAGAAAGGGGCAATTCGCGAAAACCGGCGAGGGCTGCGTGATTGCTCGTCCACGCGATTGCTCTAGAAATCGGTCGATCGGTTCGGTTGCATGCGGCACGAAGGTTCCCGGTGCGGCGATCTTCGCGGATCACCGCCGATACGGCGCAGGTGCCACCGTGGTCGATGTGAAAGTTCGATCGCTTCGAGGAAGTCATCGTGACGATCGTCGATCAGATACCGGACAATGTTGGCTGGCTCCGATTATCGGCTGCGTTATCGATTTACCGCGAGCCCGCGTCGCGTCGGAACGTTACGATTTCCTGGCCAACAAAGGGGAGAATGGGGCCGTTTACTCGGACAACCGTCCTTAGATTCGCCGCGGAGATACCGCGTTCCGCGCTCGTTATTATTATTTGGCAATAACTTTCGAACAGCCGCGGGACGCGGGCCCCGGCACGGCGAGGATGCAGCCTCGAGTAAATATAATAATCGAGGCGAGCCGGATAAATATATTGATCGCTGTTATCGAGGAAGTACGAGGCCCGGGCCCGGACTGACATTTTGTCGTAACGAGTTACGCGTCCCTTTATGAAAGAAAATTAAGGGGGTTTTCAATCTGAACCGGTCTAATAGTTGTCCGGAACGTGGAACGGTTAATCTGCCACACGCTAATCATGATTACACATTGTAGATCGAAATCTATGATTTATTTTCAACGGGGCACGCTGTCGTCGCGGATGTTCGAGCTTCTGTTTGGAATGAACGGACGAGCGGTATTACACGGACAGTTTATCAAGAATAGATGAAACGCATTTTGTTTATAATCTAATAGAGTCTATGTTGTACCGTTAAGTGCAACACTTCAAATTCAATGCTGTCATAGATATGCGAGTCCAAAGTTGAGGTTTCTGTGATATCAACTTTTCCAGCCATAATTAAAAATCGTTGTGAGATTCGTTATCAGTTATGTGGGTTTCTCTACCATTGTGTGTTAATACTGCTTAATCATGTTTCAAGTTAACGTTTATCTTGACTCTATTACTCCATTTCATTTATTGCAGCTGTGGCAACTAAAAATACGAGACGCATCTAAGTTTTATGCTTCTTCAATGAAATAGTTGTCCATCAATCGAGATCGAGCAGTAATTTTTCTTTCAAAAGAAACTTTCAATCGAGCTGCTGGGCAAGATATTATTTCCTTAAACGTCACCGTCCGTGGTTGGACAGTGAAATGAGTATCGGAGAATTAAAGTAACTTTGTACAGATTCTTGATTTGAACGTCGCAGTGTGCGGCGTCTGTACGCGATACAAGCGAGCCAACATTTTGGCACAGAGTTTTCGGTGCAACAAAACGCATCAGCATCGCGGATAAACATTTGTAATGGAGCTGTCGGATGATCGGGCAAGTTTTCGAGCGCGGCGAGGCGCGCGGAAACGGTCGATCCGTTTCCGGTGACAGCTGATAGACGAGAATTAATATCCGTAACGCGATGGAAGCTCTCGGTAAACGACGAATTCAATATTTCGAGAGACAAATCGTTTGACGTAGGAGGAGGTGGACGTTCAACTGTCGATTCGCGGTGCTCCGTTCCGGCTTGTCGAAGCGCAGCTGACAAAATAATTAGTTTCCAAGGCTCGGCCTGGCGAGTGGTAAAGGATCCGCTCTGCTCGAAATCGGGTGTATCGGAATAGCTCAAAAATTGCGTTCTATCCACCTGTCAATGGACGTGTTATGAACGCTCGCGCAACTGAAATTTCCCTCTAGGCTGGAAACCCGCGCCTCGTACGCCGGGGGAATTAGACACTTGAATTTTTATCGTTCGGCCGAGTGTCTCGCGAATTTATGTATCTCGCCGTAAATAATCCAGAAAACGGTGGACGCTCGTTATTCAACCTGGGTAAACGTGAAAGTCGAATGAATTACGATCGATCGATCCCGCTACTTTTTAATGCGAACGACGACGGTCGCGTGGACGACGGAAATTGCTACTTTGTTAATTAAATTTCTGATAAACGACCCTGATACAATGTCCGAGTTTCTTTTTTGCGGTCTCTACAGGTATCGAAGACTGATGTTGAAAACATCGCGAATCGATCATTATCGCAGTCCACTTATATCAACATCCAAATTTGTATTTAGAAAAACCTTTTCGTTTTTGTTGTATCTAGAACTTTGCGCAAAACTAAGGAGCCAAATAAAGATCCAGAGCCAGATAAAGTTTGTTTTAACGATTTTAATAACTCGAAAATAATGTAAAAGAACTCTTAAATTCGCGTCTAACGTTATTACAGTTTTAGGTGCATTATAATATCGCACGAAGGAATTTCTATAACTCGAAACCAGTGAATTTACAATTTAAAGAAGCCTCGGTTACGGCTTGGTTATTGTTAAATCGGAGCCTGGAGAGCAACGGTTCCTCGGAATTGCTTGTCAACGCGTAAGTGTTTCGAAACGCGAAAAATGAAAAAAGAAAAGTCCGACGCTGTACGATAATAAAAAATGCCGTATACAATGCGGATTCGAGGGCAGTTCCAGACCAGATACCGGGCTGATAGCTCCGGGCTGATAGATGTCGGCTAATTACGTGCCCGAGAAGTCCTGCTTACGTTCGGCCAGGAAGAGAACCCTTTGCTTGCATTCTTTCTCCGGCGTCGACATCGCAGGCGACCACCCATTGACAGTAATGTCCAGGTATTACTTAAGAACTATAGTTTCCGGTCCACGCTAAAATCCACATTTCCAGACAGTCGTGACAGTTGTATTAATAAATGTATTTTTAGAATCTCCTTGTTATAGGGATTTTTATAAAAGTTGTTTATTACATAGTTCTCGGTAATTTTAATGGTTAATTTGAACGGGACATTATGATTTGTTGTCTGGCAGCCAGCGTGATTTTTGCCCGTACAAATACAGTGTGAGAACGTGTACATTTATTATCGTACTTCATTGCAGTAAGACAATTTCGAAGATTACGATGTGTAACGAGGCAACTCAAATATTAGAGTTATCAGACTGCTCAAACAATTCTCCTCTCGTTCGTCACATCCTTCCACTGCTTCGTTTCTCCCGCTTTCCCGTAAAGCGTTCCGGTTACTCTGCGCTTGCGAACGCTTTCGCAATTCTTCCGCCGCGTACCGACAGACTTTAATTCTAATCGGAGCTTATGCAATTCGTTTCTTTTCGCTCGAGACGCGGGGACACCGAACCCGACTGTTGTCGCGTGGACGATTAAATTGTATACGATACTTTATTTATCCCAACCATTTCTACTCGAAGCCATCGAACTCCCCGAAAAAGATGTTTCTTTCGAAAATATACAATTTACGTTCTGTATGATTTCTTCCATTCCTGCGCGTATTTGATTTTTAGCAATTTATTGTCTATCTAATCTAATCTAAATGTCTACTTAGAGCTACTGTCTCTGTAATCAATCATTCTGTAATGCACAATTTATGCGAAATATCGGATCATTATATTATCGAATTACAACGCAAATTGAAATACAAACTCGTCGTTAATGAATTGCAACAGGAGTACGTATTTTGGATTCGGTTCTTTCATCTCGTCTGCCTATATTTATCGGTTCGGAATCTCACTAAGAGCGAAACTTGTAACTTCGAAATTACTTTCGAGTAACACAGGTGACTAATACACGTGAAATAATAAACACGAAGTAGCACACGTGTACCCCTGTTCTTAAAATGACAGGCATTGACGTACGTGTAAGTGAAATACACGTGTATTTAATTTACACGTTCGAAACCATGGCCCGTATGCATCGAGAGACATCAAGCGTCGGTGGAGCGAGAAGAAATCGTAGCGAGAGAGGAGGAGAGAGATTAGCAGAATCCTCGAGTTTCGTTCGAGGCCATTATCATTTATTCCCTTCCGGCGCAGCGAGTCTTTACAAATTCCTGTACGTCCTTGGCTCTCGAGGATCACGAAACGTACAGGCACACAAGAGAGCACGCACACGGTGCCGCGATGATCGCGATGCTCGAAAATCTCTCGAAGGTGGAGGCGTGCGTCGTTTCTTCCTTCTTTCGTCCGTCCATCCGTCCGTCCATCCGTTCGTTCGTTCGTTGGTTCGTTCGTTCGTTCGGTGGTACTGGCCCTGTAATTGGGCCCAAACTCTTAGCTCCGCTCGACCGGCCAAAGATTATACACCCGCATGTCCCGAGGGCCAACGCCAAACGTTCTTGTGTGATATATTATGCTGCAGATACCTGTATCTGATTCACAAGGTGAAGCTGGCGTAAACGGAGTAACTTTTTCGGTCATGCCGAAAGTATATCTCTGGACGCAGACCCGCGAGACGCGACGATCTATCGTAGATCGGTACTACATTTTAAATCCTCTGGGTAGATCTGGGATTTATTTCAATCCCGCGGGTTCTAACGATGTAGTTCTTCGATCTAGTAATAAAAAAACAAATTTAATTAATGAGATAATCATTTTTAACCATAGGGATCAAAATTTATTAACAAAATACAAACGAAAACTAAATCTAAATCCAGTCAAACGAAGTCTAAATCGACCTTATCCTCTCGATAATGATTGTCCGAAAATATTTAAGAAAGTCAGCGTTATTACTTGGCGGCGGATCTTCATGCAAAATAAAAATTTTCCATCCGAATTACAACAAACTGGAGTGACATGCAAATTTACTTTCTTCCTTAACACGAATAATAGATTGTGAAAGCAATATTATTTTTAAATTCTTCTAATGTTCTTACTATTTAATTTACACGCTGTAAAATGTAAACGCTTTCTCGTATTTCATAAATTCGTAGGTGCCATAAACGCACAAAGATCTGCAGCCTAATTATACCGTTTCTAGAGGACCGAGCGCTCGGAACGATGTTTTACTTTCTAGAAAAGAAGTGTACCAAAGGCCGTGTGCAAGAAACGGCAAAAACTTCTCGGTCCAACGTCGAACGTGTTATTACCGTGACGAGGAAACCATTATAGAAGGAGCAAGTTGCTATTCAACCGCAGTTTTTAGCAAATTAGTCCATAAAACTTTGAATATGTATAAAAGTCTGCAATCGAAACGATAATGATATTCCCTCCGCCGCGAAACCGAATTCTCCGGTATACGTTCGTTACTTTCGCAATTCCGCTCACGGAATTTCGTTCTCGATAACAATGAAGACACGCGAGGGAAGAGCGGTAACAATTACAACGATCGTATCAGTCACACGGGGCCGTCTCTGCGAAGCTTTTGCACTCTGCGCGAATTCGAAAGGGACTCGTGACACCGTCACCTGCGTGCCACCCAATTACGCCGGCTCCCTTTGTTATGCCCCGCAGAAGCTGCAAAATTCTTTGTGCGTGCTGCCGGCCCGCAGAATTGCACCACTCGAAGGCATGAACCCGTGACAGAATAACAATTCGCGCGAGAAAAGGTCGGCTGACCCAGTGCCCCGCAATGCGATGTTAATAGTCCGATTAAATTCACCGGTGCGAGAGACATTTTGCTGATTTCCTCGATCGATAGTGACGCGTCACGCTTCCGACGAACTCTGCGTCACGAAAACCGCGATAACTAATCGTATTCGTATTCGTCGCAATATGTACAGTGACTCGCGAAAGTATTTGAACGCACTTTAAAACGGTATAACGTTTTGTATGACTTTTTCTGGAATACCAGAAGAATTGATGCACGAGAAAATAAAAAAGACAATTTAAAATCCACAGATTCTAACATCTTTCGATGCGTGTCGTTTTTATCTGCGTCAACTGATTTCGACGAAATGCTCAGCGTGTGTTAAATTTTCAATGCGGGCTCTAATGAAAAAGTTTAAAAAGGTTGCCGTTTTTACTTTCTCATCTAATTCTTAGCAATTGCAATTCTTTCAGAATTTTTTTCGTCGTCTGGTTCGATTATAAAAAAGTTATACTGTTTTAAAGTGCATTAAATACTTTCGCGAGCCACTGTATGTATAGTATTAATCGCGCAACACAGGCGAAGTACAAAACAGGAGAACCAGCAAATGAATTTCATCCCCCGAGGCTGCCGTTCGCCGATCCGGTCGGCCGATAGTCGTTTCCGTGACACTCGGGCTGAAAAAATAATGAGCTCTCGCAGTGACGCAATTATGCGTATTAGCCGGTTAACAATGTCCTCCTCCGCGTCTTGCTATCCGACACAGATCTGCCAGTATTTTAACAACGTTGTCAGCACGCCAAGGAAGGAAATAAAAAGAGAGGATGAACGTTCCGAAGTCGAGGCAAAAGTAGCTCTGCTCCCACGTGCGTCTCGTCGAAAGGTGCGCGTGCAACTTGCACACTTACCCTTTGTCGTTTATTGGTTATATTTTACTCGGCCCTCGTACGCCGAACGGTCGCGCTCTTATCCGCGGCGCCGACTGATTGGCGAACACGTTCCGCACGGCTGTATTTTATAGCGGGAACGATTGCGATAGGATATATCTGTTAGCCGGTGCAAGCTGCGCTTTGTTCGAACTTGAACGATGCGAGCGTAAGTTGAACCTTCGCGCCGTGGCTTGGCAAACTTCTTTCTTGACGAGGCACTTGGCGAATCCGGAAATTTTATCGGGATATCTTGTCCATCTGCTCCGCACCTTGTCCTCTGCGTTCACGGACGCCTTGGTCATCTTCTAGGATAGTTGGATGTCGATAATAAACACAACAAACTTCAGTAAATCTGTGCGTTAAGACACGATAGGTGGATACAAAATGTGCTTAAACTCTAAATTTACAATCTTGAAAGACCGTGTATTTTCAAAATAAAATTGAAATAAGTAGTGTGCAATAAATAAAATTAGAAATATTCATCTAGGCCAGAAGAAACTATCTACTGCGAAATGTTAAGATTTGAATCAAAGATAAGATACCCCTTTTTTGTGCCGTAATACAATTCGTACACAAAATTTTCTGACGTCATTACAAAGAGAAAGCATGAAGCGCCAACTCTATGGCAGATTCAGTCCCTGAATAAAATGTTCCGATGTTTCGAAAACCGTTTCGTTAAAAGCTTCGACTGCAACTAAATCAGGAATTATAGTGTTATCTCACACCAGGCGATTCCGAATGCCAAGGAATCCGCAGGGGGACGCGGTAACTCGAGGCGAAATCGATTCGATAGAGGCCGTCAGAGTCGGGGATTACGCGGATCGTGAATACATCAGGCTGCTGGAAGGTATTAAAAACCGGCAGTTGGACCTTTGATTACACGTATGGAACGTTAGCAGGCCAGGACGCGACGTGTCCCTGCACGTACCGGGAACAGCAGCATCAGTGGAGCCAGGTCACCAGCACCAGCACCAGCACACGCGCACATCAGGCTTCCTCAGCGAAAAAATCGCGCGAAGAAGCCTTAGCCTCGCGCACTCGTTGATGTGGCCACGCCCGTGGCGGATTCCTCATACGTAACTCGTGCAGTGGCTCGACCTACCAGACCTCTTTCTCCTTCTCCTACGCCTTCGCCGTCTAAGATTACGGGCACGGTGCTTTTATTGCAATTGAATCCCCCCCGACCCCCGGCTGCTTTGCCGGCTCCGTCTACCTTTATCTCGCTTCCAGCTCTCCGAGTGTTCTCTCGTTTTTTCCTCTCCTCCCCCTCGCTCGATCTCCCACATCCTTTTCGCGTGCTCCACTCGTTGCTACATCATCCTCGCCTTTATCCGCACCTCTCCGATTCCTCTGTTTCCTCCCTTCTCTTCCTCGTCTTCTTCTTCCTCTTCTTCTTCTCGGCAATCTTCTTACGCCGCGTCTACTACTACTACAACTACTGTTTTCCTTTTTACTCTGTTTTATAGACCTCCCGTTACCCTCTCCATCCAGTTCTCCACTTCTACGCCTCGGAACGTTCAACGTCGCTCCTTCTGCCCTCCGACTGCTCGTCTTGTCCTCCCTCTTCCCTCTCTTTCTCTCCCTCTCCCTCTCCCTCCGCTGCCCCCTTCGCATTGCCCTTGTCTCCGACGCCTCGTATGAAATATTTTCCTGCAGCGACCCTTTTTGCTCCCTTTGCTCCCGCAACCGCCGCCGCCGCCGCCGCACCGGTTGACTATGCGCCTTTATATTACAAGTTTCGCTGTTAACCATCGGCCCCCGACAACCCCTCCCGCGCTCCTCTTTTCCCTCTTGTTCATTCTCGTTCCGTCGTGCCCGCCTTTCTACCCAGCCTTTTTCCCCGTTTTATCGCTCGGTGCCTCGCCGTGTACGAGCCTTGCAGCTCATTAAAGCGATGCCTTCTTGATCCCCTAATTACAAGATGGCGGACCCGGCTACATGGCGTCTGAAGAACCTACGCCGCGTACGGCGCGGCGTCCCTACCTCCCTTCGTACAACCACGAGGTACTCGCCCTTCCGCAGAATCCAAGGGAGATCGCAACTGTTTCTGCTAACCGTGTGTCTCGCCGGGGAAATACGAGGAACGAGATGTCTTGTAAATGGCGGTGCTAGATCCCGGGACACGATCACGTCGCCGGAAAAATTTTCTACCTTTATATCGCATCGTTTTTTATATTTCATTTAGCACCAATTGGTTTGAATTGGCTCGGTGATTGCATTAAAAAATTTGAAGCAATTCGAAAATGCTTGGAAAAGTGTGTTCGATGGCTTCCTACTGTGAATCTAGTGTAAAACCGTTTTAATTTTTCGTGTTTTTCTGTGTCGTCCTCGATAAACACTGTATTTTTCTCGCGTATTAATTGAATGGCTTGCTGAAATAATTCGGCCAGCATATTTTTCTTCCGCGTGGAAGTTCCCCCTCATCCAGTTTATCCGTCAGTCAGATTTTTACCTGTTGTGGTTCTTCCAACATTATTTGGCTGATAAACATTTACAATGCTACAGCCAAGGACGAAAAATATGGGGGAAACAATTGTATGGAAAACATCTGCTTCGGACAGGAAATCCGAGATTTACCTGAAAATTGTAACGAAATTATCAGCTATATTAATAATGTAAATGAATGATAAATTCATTTCAAACTAATACAATTTTTATTGGAATTCCGGGTAGGTCTTAAAGAGTCTAGTCTTGATAAGTTCATTTTAGTTAGGAATGTGTTACGAACAAGGAAGCCGGGCGTTATTGCGCATAAATTCATTGGTTATTTGCGAACAGATAAAGCGCTCGTAACACGTCGTATCGTAATTGAGCGAGAAAGCACGGGAAGTAATGATCTGAGCAATACAGTTTAAATGTTACCATTCTGTTCCTGACATTTGAACTTTTGTGAACTGTCGAGTGAAAGTATGCAGTCGTTCTAGTATTCTAGGAACTCTGGTGGTCTCTCGTCTCAGCGAAACTGGAATAAACTTGAAGGATCCGCTAATTTCTCACGATTTCATTAGAAATCAGGAAACTCTCTCGATACTCGCTGAAAATCTCTTTCTAAAACGATAATCTCGTTCTCAAGTTGCATTTGTCTCTATCAGCCTCAAATTTCTACTAACTATGCAAAAATCCTCTTGTAGAAAATAAGAAACGCGATTTAGGGGATCCCAATGGGATAATTTGTTTATACAAGATTTACATATATTACATGCTTGTAACATACAACAATTGAAATTTATGTTGACCTAAAAGGTTGGTTAAAGGTAAATCTTCTACGTTGCAAGTCGAGGATGTTTACCAACATTGGCGGTGGATAATATTTCGATGAAGTTGAAAATACAGTGTGCAGCTTTTATACAGGAACAGCCGAATACGCGTCCGAATGAATAGTGATGAGACGAGAGTGTGTTCTAATGGGAATGTATATGCGTGTATGCATATGTATGAACGCATATCCGGCAGATTTTCTGCAAAATCGGAGGAGGGAAAATGCACTGTGCAAACTCGCTCGTCGCGCTTGCGTGTAATAATAATAGAAAAATAATATTTTTCCCAAGTTAGACGTTAATTCTGTTATTGGTCGTCCGATGGAATGTCACGGCAGATCAGCTTTATTAATTACGAGCGGAGTCAAACAATTTTCTGTAGAACGCCACGTGATGAAGTTAGTTTGCGTTTTTTACAATGAGCGAAACAAGCATTAGGCTACTTGAACAAAATTCCTGAAGAACAATCTCTCGATATTTCTTGGAGCTGGTTGAATGTTCTGGATATCTGATTGAATACAATCCATCAGTCCTCGAATGCCTACAATGATTAAACGAAGCATTACCCAAAATACGTTCCTACAATCGTAAATCACGGATACATCTACTCGAAAAAATGTTCTTGAAGCAGGTCGGATGTTCGGAATTTGTTGAATACATTCCTCGAACGTCTACGATTAAATCGAGCATAAAAACTACTAAAAAATTGCGCATTAACCCCGGCGATCTGACCGTCCCCGGAGCGGGGTGTGTCTGATTGAACGTGGCCCCCTCAACAAAATAAGAAGCGTCGAAACGAAATCGTTAGAACGGTGGTCACCTTCGACCTTGTCCTCGAGGCGTCTTGTGTTGCGGCGTCCGCAACGGAAGTAAAAGTAGACGTCGGAGGGAGGCGCGCAGTGTCCCGCAGGATGTAGGCATTGTTTCCGAGTGAGTTCGCCCGTAGGGTGCGGGCTTCTTCAGGTTGCTGGCGTCCTACTGAGCGGCCCACGCCGACTGCCGCTCATCGACATCCCGACAGCCCCGGGACTCAAATCCAGAACAGCTCTCCTCCGCGATCCTGGCCGGGCGCGGGGCCCTGTTCTTCGTGCTTCTTCAACGTTGTCTTCCTCTTCTCTTCGGTCCTCTTCGTCCTCCTTTTTCTCCAGCGGAGAGATCGTCTTTATCGGTCCTCTCTGGTTCGTTCGTTCGTTCTCCCGTGTTCGCTCTGTTCATCCCCACCCCTCTTCGGCGGCGCGTCTGTCCTCGTTCCAGCGTAGCGTCTCTTCTCCCACCCCGGGGCCCGAAGTCTCTCTACCCTCCCTTTGGACTGCCGGTACGATCCTCCCGGCTCCCTTCTTTTCGTTTGCGTGGCGTGGGTGTGCGTGCCTTCACTTTGCCCGGTAATCGTATGTAAATCGTATAGCAGATCTCTCCCGTCCTGGTCGCGCGACCGCCTGGATGAAGGAGGCCCCGTATAGAATCTGCAGCGAGATGGACCGTGCAGCTTCTTACCCCGCGGCGGATACGGCAGGATAGCCGCGTGCGTTGCTCATAAACAAATTATCCGGACCCAAGGGTCGAAGGTCTATTGAACCGAGACGATCCGTTCTCCGTTCTCATTTACATAGTTAGCCCCGGAGCTGCAGATGCCCTCTTCTTCATCCTTTTCCCTACCACTGCAGCCTTGATTCACCTCCTCGGACCATCTTTCTCCTCATCCTCCTACTTCTCTCTCTCTCTCTCTTTCTTTCCTTCTTACTCCTCCCTCGTCCCAACCTACGAAACTTTCTGCCGACAATCGGCCCGCAACGACAATCTCGTTGTAACCCCGTGTACACCATGCTCGCGTGTCGGCTTCCTTGAAACGCGATCGAGCTTCGCCGACGATCATTCTCCTCGCCGTACTCGCACCGGTTTTGTCCCCCGGTTTCTAATCGACCTGTCGCGTGGAAACTTTCAATCTATCAACGACAGAGCCGGACACGTGGAAGCGACGCCATTAGTTCACTGTATTTGCAACTTCTGCTGGTTTGGTCGTTGTATTTGAATCGTTCAGAAGTTTACGCTGGGTTTACGTTGCAATATTTTTCATTTACGATTACAGCGAGTGCTCGACTTACGCGGATTCTTAGAAGCGATTCAGAAAACCAATTCCGAACTGTGAAATTCGTTTTTTGATTGCCAGAACGGATGCCACGTGCACCCGTGAAACAGAAATGCACGGGTATTAATCACTACGTGTAGGGATGATAGGGATTCTAACATCCTCTTGCTAGAGTTTAGAGTATTGGTCCTTCATAACTAGACTGCAGATCTCTATGAAAAATAAAAAGTGTTTGCATTGATTCCAAGACAGAGGAGCAAAATAAAAATTTCTTTCTCCTTTTAACTATCTGATTAAGCTGAAACTGATACATGCATAACGTCCGCAGTCTATTCACAACTGTTTTCAAGCATCAACACTTGGACGTAGAGTCTGTAGAAGTGGCTCAAGTAATTCGATCACTCTGAATCTAGATGTCAAACGAAGCCGGACTCGGTGCAGGACTGCAGCGAACGGTGGTGCGCTCGAATAGACTCGATCGCGTTCTTAGAGCCAGTTGCATCGAGCTCTTCGTGTTCCAGTATGCCCCCCGTTTTATCATCGCCAAGGTTCTACTTCTGTAATTATGTTGCTACTGATTTATCGCCAGGAAGAAACCTCCCTCTACCCCCGTCGGGCACAACACTCGGTGAAATAGCTTAATAACGCGACGATAAATATTCCGACCAAATCGAATGTTTTAATCGATTGCAGGAACTCGACCGGGATGATAAGAGTCCGGCTACGAATCACGCGCTCCCGCAGGGCTGCCGATGCTCATTACAACCGCTACTACGATTGTGCGTGCCGACTGAATCCTGTTTCGCCTGTATCTCGTAGTCAAGACGCGTAACGAAAGCCCGCCGATAACCGATTGCGCTATTCATTACTTCCCCAGGAATATTTCAATCGACCGCGGAAGATAAGGGGCCCAGTGTTGCCCAGGGAGCCACGAACACCTGGCTGTCGGCGGCTATGGAACAATAGAATTGGGACTTGTATTAACGGCTACGCGTAAAATTTTTCTAATCCTAGCCGATCATGTCTGAAATCGACACGGTCGTAAAACGTCGATCACAAGACAAAACAACATAAGAATTTCTTTCTATCTTCAACATTTTTAATAAATTGATCAGTCTCGCAATATGCTTATATTTTGGCGAAGAAGGAAATAATCAAAATCCACCGAACTTTTCTATTCAGTAAGAAAGAAGAAGACGACAAAAAGTTGCTCGATGTTGACACATTGTTACTTTCAGTTGGTAACGACTAGACTGCGGATCTTCATGCAAAATAAAAATGCTTTGCATTGATTGTGGGAAACGGGAACAACATAAAAATTGATTTCATCCCTTGACGACTTTGTTACATTAGAAACAACATTACGACAGAAACGATGTCTGAAATTCTCAGGTGGTCGTGGATCCTCGGTGTTCACGAACGGAAAAGTTCGTGTACGAACATCCCCGACGCGACAGTCGAAGAAGCGCAGGACATTTGGTTATTCCAGCGGGGATCGGGTGTGTTAAAGTGAATTCCCTGTATCTCGGCGATCTCGCGAGCATTTCGAGGGATCGCTGGGGGTTCGAGTACGGCCGGAGCCGTTAACGAGCGGCAGGAAGGGAATGAAAGTGCAGGCTGGCGTCGATCGAAAGACAGGATGCACTCGATCCCCCGGAGCCTACGCAACAAATCCTCGGTCCGGACGACGGGCTGAACCGGGCGCGCCGCGCTGGAAAGAATACCTAGGCGATACTCATTACGCGAACGGACGAGCCTTACCGGCTGTTTCGCGCTCCGATCGCGTTTCGTTTTGTCGGCGGTGGTCGTACCTCTATGCGGCGTAATCACAGTGCCCCGTAGCAGTGCGCGTCGAGCCTGAAGAGCAATCCACAAGGGCAGGGCAGACGGAGGAGAGAACACGAAGAAGACGAAGGAAAAGAAGAGGAGAAGAGAAGAAGAAGAAGAAGAAGAGAGAGAGAGAGAGAGAGAGAGAGAGAGGGGACGAGGGCAGAAGAGAAGGAAGAAGAGCCAGAGCAGAGTCATCTTGGGGTTGCTACGGCGTGCACACAGAGCGGGGGATTATTTTTTTTCTTGGGACCCTCTCGGTGAAACGGAAGGGGAGCACATGCGCTCGCTGGTACGCTTCGCGGGGAAGGGGTCAGGGAGGAGGAGGAGGAGGAGGAGGAGATTCGTGGGGGAGGAAGAGCGGGCCCGAAGGAGGTGGAGGAGGAGGAGGGATACGGGGACCGAGGTTCGAGGCGCTGGCTGGCAGGTTGAGTCGTCGAGGCGGCTCGACGCCGCCGGAGGGGGACTTGGGTGCACAAATGAAGGAGGTGGGGGCACGGAAAGGCACGGGGGAGACCAGAGGAAGAGGCAACGTGGTCCCTGGACCCCTCTCGTGGCCCGCCCCCGCCGCCCGCCGCGTGATTGCTTCCCCGAGGCAGGCATCGCGTGTCAGGCCCCTCTTACACACCACCCTGCCGACCCCCCTTTTCCCTCCTCCTCTCCTCCTCCTTCTTCTCCTCGCGGCCTGGCGCTCGATCGGGCCCCTTCATGCTCCCTCTACTCTTTTTCAACCGTTTGCGCTCCCCCTGCCCCGGCCCCGGCCACCACGCGCTTTCTTCGACTGCGATGCACACCACCACCGCCCGCGCAGTCAACTTCTCGATCACTGCTGCACTCGCTCAGCCGACTCCTCCGCGGGCCTAACCGGTATCCTTTTCTTGTTGCACCGCGTTCCTCAGGACTGCATCAGCGACAAGCTTCCGCCCGCGTTTTCGCGATTCCGCGACGCTCTTTCATGCGCGACCGAAATCCGCGATCCGCCGTCAAGTTTTATGGTTTCTCTTAAAGGGAGTCGTTGCAGTAGATCGGTTTTATCATTGGAAGTCTCAGTTCTGGAATATTCAAACAAAATCCTTCCGATTGGTCCTGTTTGTCTATCATAGTTTTGTATTTGTCAGATAATTTTTATAAGTACATGACCCGTCGCTCTACGATTTGCTCGGAAGTAAACGCATTTAGAACGTTCTACATAAAAATACGAACATGAGCAATGGGTTAAATTATTTTCACTCTGTGAGACTTTCCGAGGACGATCATTTAGTTTCTTTCACGTTTGGAAAAGATTTTCAGCGCGTATCGAAAAACCGTTCATTTACAAATGGAGTGGTTTCGGGGAATGTATTTGCGCGGCAGGCAGCACCATTTTGTGAGCCATTGCTCGGCAATAAGCGGCTGGTAAGTGGTGGGCAAACGTGATACAAATGCACGCACAGCGATTGGTTCTTGGTATCGCCAAGGTTGGCTCAGATTACTAAGCAATAAGCGCGATCATTTTTCCGGATCGGAGTAAATCTCGCAATGGCGAGGCAACGCGAGGCGAGGCGAAGCGTTCGCGCAAAAAGCATTCCAGCTTCGGCCGAGGAAAATGGTCGCTCATGATCATTGGCATCCGCCAATTGAATCGCGGCGAAAGATCTCATCCCGCTGCGATGGAAGTTCGAACACGACGTTGGGAGTATCCTTCGAATTCCCACAGCAAATCAGCGTTACCGATGAACGGAAAAAGTCGTAGACATAATGCAAAGGTTTCTTAAGATTTCTCGGCAACGTTTCGCACGAACGCGGAGGAATTCCGCTAACCATTTATCTGTTCCGTGCGTCAACAGTTCGCGAAAACTTGCAACACGAAAATCTGTCAAGGAAGTTTATGAATTATCTCGTTTCTTGGTTCTGATTAGAATTGGCGGGCTCTTGCTGACGGTTATCTCAGCCGTGTATGATTGATTCGCATAACTTCCCGCGCGGAAGATAGCAATCTTAATAATAGAGTCACCGTATCGCAACGAATCTTATTTATTCCGTGAAAAACGTCGCGCGTTCGTACCCGAGAATTTTTTCGCTTACATAATTCAAACGACCGCCATTTCACGGTAAAATTACTTCATCGCATTGCCGGCAACGCTCCAGAACCCGCATCCTCCACGATGATTCGTCATTTTGTCTTGGATCACTACGATCGTCAATATTTACCACACCTTGTATGTAGTTATAAAGTAGTTATAATTCTAGTACTAAATACAATTACGGTCGCTAATGACCTAGACTATAAATAAATTAAATTACAAAACTACGATCGTCAATCATAAAACATACGAATCCGTAATCAAATAATTCTTGGAGCAACTCTATAGTTTTTGTAGCAGTCGATCTCTCATCGAATAAATTCGTCGGGTAACAATGTTTCCGTTCCTCGAAGTTTATAATGACCGGGTGTATAATTGGGCTAGACTAAACCCACCTGTTCCCAAGAGTTAGTTAAATCGTGCTGTATCGTTTGAGTTTCGAACTATTACGAAACGCCACCAGACATCGTCCGAGGAAATGATTTCCCAGTCCACTCGTGAGTGTGATTTCCCAATTTCATTTCCCGGATAATTTTCCTTTGACGGCTCACCCTTATCTTAAGGGTGTCGAGACTGGCTACGGAGCTATTTCGAAACTGCTCGCCCGATTGTTACGAACTCCAGGATCCATTATTTACAATTTCATTAAATCCCGTCGGTGGGTAACATTGTTCTTCCATTTGTCAACGTGCAATCCCGGATTCTGTAGTCGATTAATTTTAATTGGACAGGAATCAATATATATTTGAAGTCAATATCAATTCCCAGAAGACTCGACATTATAGAAATAGTTCAAGTTTGTAAATTAAATTTTGCTCGTTTTTCACAAGGAAATGAAAACATTTATTTGATCTACGTCCTATGGACGAAAATTTATAGTTGTGTGTACCGCATTTCTTGCCAGGTTTCTTTTCGATAATTGTTAAAAATGACGCGAGTTTGAGGGAGTATGTCGAAAAAACTGTATCATTATGAAACAGTGTCGCAAAAAAGGTAGAAAGTTTCCCAATTGTGAAGGACGCGCGATCGCAACGACCCCAGAATTAGAGGTTACGAAGTTACGAGTGTCATTTGCGGACAGGCCTCATAAACGACGCTTTATTCGATAATAATTGCGGTGTAAGGACCATAAACACTCATTTTCTCAGGCGTACGCTTAATACCTGGTACTTTTGTATCCTTGCCTCGTTTTCTCATTTTTGTATCTTTTTCGTCTAGCGTGTTTCGTACGTTTTTTTTTCACTTCTCGTAGCTCATCACGCTTCTAAGCAGCTAACACTGTGTCCATTCTTTCGAACGTGACTCCGAGGGTCTATGAAATCAGTATTTCTTTGATACATTATTTTGAATATTTAAAACAGTAGGCATGAAAATGATAGATAAATCTAGATCTCGCTTATCGAGTTCACGCAACGTTATTAAACATAATTAGCGATTGGCAGGTGGTCTAACGCCTGTAGCACTTTATGTATTCACACACTGATTGCTATCCGCTTTCCACAAATAAGCGTACTTTGTCGGAAAATTTCTTTTCTCCGTTACATTTCCGCCACTTTTATCTACATTGTCCATCTGGTTCTAGTGGAACGTATTCCAATGGTTTGTTTGCAAATTATATTTGTAGTAATTGTTCTTTATACGCTGAGTACACGTTCGCGAACTACGGAAGCCGCTTAATGAGTACCCAAAGGCACGAATGCGAATAAACCTCTTTTTAACATTCTACTTTATCGAATCATATTCCACTGCATAATGTCACAGTTCAGAAACTATAGCTGTGCTCGCAGCATGTGTTATTTGCATTCATGATTGCTGATTTCCTGGAGGAACTTTATCAACATCAGAGCTAGATGTCCTTAAAAAGATAAGAGACTTCTTGGAGGCTTGTTATCAGATTCTGTGTTGCGAGAATGTCGATTGTGTGTCAATTAAAGCGTATCGGGGTACAATATGTCAAATTTATGAGTAGACGTTATCGTGAGTAGGTGTAATTTAAAACAGTATACACGTCATCGTGCAAAATAAAAATCTTGTACATCGATTGGAACAAACATGGATTAGGTAAAATTTCATTTCCGCTCATAATCACTTTGTCGAACAAATCATTAAATCACTGTGAAAATGGTAAAATAAAAATATAGTGCCCACACAAATTGACGGAACGACTTGAAAAACTGAAACACAATAATATCCTTTTAGAAAAGCATGAAAGGGCTTTACAGAGCCATGCATACAATGGAAATGATTCTACTCGAAGTGTATAATTCCCAGCGGCGCCGCGCCGCGCTGGGAACATATAAAATTTCGTGAAATTCTTGGCCGATTTAGACGCGTAAAGTCCGGCCGCGGCCGGGGATTCGGTCTGCAATTTCCAGGGCAAAAACGTTTCGTTCCACCCCCTCCAAGTATACATCTCATCGTGGCCGTTTTCGCGTCGATCTTTTTTCTAGTCTCTCTGTCTTTTCTCCGTCTGTATCTATTCCGTCTCGTTCTTCCCCGTCCGGGGGCCTCCGCCTCCGCTTTCCTTTCTGTCCTTTCGCCGGTTCTCGTTCGTTTCTTCGATACGAGAAGCCCGGGACGCCACCGCCGAAACCGCAAATCTATAATTTCGTGGCTCGCGATGCGTATAATCATCGAATACCAGAAACTGTGCTATTCATTATTTCATTCGGCGCATTTGCTACCAGCGCGGCGTTTCTGCGATCCCGCGCGCGCAATAAAAGTTCCCGGTGATTATGCTAATCCAGCAAATGATACAGTCCTTACCCCTTTCGGACGGGGGCTGAATTCGGCGCGGAGCGCACGGGACCTCTGTCTACATACACGAACGCAGGACCTGGGCCCGGGCCCACGACCACCCTCCCCTTTTTTTCGCTGGCATTCGCGCGGTCGCCGTGCGTAATTTCGTAATTCTAATCCGATTGCTTTAGATCCACCGTGATATCATCGCGATGCTCTCTCCCGCGTTCCCAGGGTTATACCTGCTCCGAGGCCCGGCGATTATGTCCTTTTCGTTAATGCCCGATTCCCAGACGGTTCCCGCCTGATCTCACAAACGCACGGCCTCTCGTCAGCCTGCTTAACGTTAGATCTTAGGTTAGTACAGGGCGTACGAATATAACTCTTTACAAAATATGGACCGCAGAATTGTCCTGTTCACCCCTCCTCTTCAAGGAAAAAGTTTCTTTTTTTGCATGGCATTGCTTCCATTGGTTATCACCAGACTGCGGATCTTTATCCATGGACAGCAAAATTCGGTAGATGAAATTCGAAATTGTTGAAAAACAATACAGTCAAACCTGTTTTTGTGCGGTAGATAGGGAGCGCAGAAAACAAAAACCGCACAAAAAGAAATGTTCACAAATTTCATATAATAAATAGCTATAACAAATAATTTTAAAGAAATTTTTTTTGTGCGGCGGAGAGGGACCGCAGAAAAAAATATGTCAAAGCTTGACATATTCACCAAAATGATATGAATGTGGAGGGGACGTTTCTGCCTTGAGAAAATTCAATTCTGGGACTAGTTTCCTCAGAGAGATCGAGACTAATGACCGAGGCCAATTAAAATCGCCCTCTCTCCGCAATTATCTCGCATCCTCGTGGCTGTCTGATCGATCAGGTCTCGCGTGTAACAATCCCAAGGTCGATTACGGGAATGTGTTGAAACAGACGGGGAATTCTTTGTCGGTGCACGTACAAGGAAGTGCCTCCTTCATCGTCCGGACACAGGTAAGCCACCCACGCGTCCGGCCGGCTGAGTTACGGCCGAATGTGCGCGCACCTGATCCACGATAATCGCCTCTAATCTTCCACTTTGCCCTTTTGTTAGGTATTACCTCTTCTTCGTCGTCGTCGTCTTCTTCTTCTTCTTCTCATCTTTGGTTTTGAGTGGTGTATAAATCATTCAAAAGGCCGGGTCGCTCGAGTAAAAGTGCGGAATGTTTTGAGCAGAAAAGAGAGACGTCTGAAACGAGGGCTGGTCAGGTTGTTTATCGACACAGAATTGCAACTTAGGGAATTTGCCGCTGTTACTAATTTGTAGACGACGGAATTTTTATGCGATCACGATAGAAACGTGTTGGAGCAATTTAAAACATTAGAAACGTTGAGAGAATTTTTTCTTTATCGTGTCTATTAGATGAAGATAGATTTTCAAAAATCTTTCTAGGATATTGTCGACCAGTTTCTTTGTATACATTTTATTTATAGACTGTAAATTATCGGCTACTTCGTCACGTCGATATCTCACAAGGGCAGTACGTTCTTCACGTGGCTAATGAAAAGATGCAGACCCAAAGAACTATACTTATACCATTCCTGCACCGATACAATCTAAGGTATATGTAATTTTCCTTTATATGAATTTTAATTACGTAAATATTGTAATCACGTGTATAGTCGTATTAACTTATGCAGTGAGCAGTCACCTTTTCATTACGCGTTTGCCGTCGTCACAAAGTTAATGATAGCTGTCAGTAAAACGCCGTATAAAATAGGGAGGCGAAGGAGGAGAAAGTGAACATTGCTCGACGAAATTTTCAGAATACGACTAACACATATTCGCGAAACATATTTTCTAATGTTTCACACAGATCAACGTAAAATAGCTGTACAGAATTTTACGCATTTATGACAAAAAATGATTAGATGTAATTTAATTTTAAATGTCTATCTCACTACAGATCGTTGCAATTCAGGTAGAAAATTTTTATTTTGCATAAAGATCCACTGTCGACTTGTAAACCAATTGACAAATGTATATTTCTAAAATTTTCGTTACACACCCAAATAAAAAAGTTGCAATTTAAACAGAACGCAATTTTCTCAAAATATTAATTACATATTATATGGTGAACTAATACAGTGTGCCATCAATTATGAAATTGGCAGTATATCCAATCGAATTAGAAACGTATTGAGACTTTTCCAATTTCGCTAGTGGATCACTCTCTGATCTTGCTGGAAAAGTGGGAACCAGGTTTGCAGAGGGTACGAAACGTTAACAGAATCTCGGGGATCGCGAGAGTACGCTCGCATCATCGTTTCGCCGTGTTATCCTGAACGGGTTGGTGTACGTTCTCCAACCTTGGGGTTCTACGTGGAAACACGTGTAAGCCGTAGTTCCGCCCACGCACGCGCATTCTGTTCATTCGTTCCTCCGCGTCGCGTCGGCTCGTCCATCCGTCCATCTATGTATCTGCTTCTCGTCCTTTGCCGCTACTCTCGGGCAAGAAAGCCCAGAACGCGCATTCCTTATGCATATCCCTGGGGCCTGCTGTTGCTGGTGCTGTTCCATATGCTTGTGGGTTGCGCTTGTGGTGGTGCAGGATCCGGCAATTTGTACGGATCCGCGCATACACGTAGCAGCAGTTAAACTGGCGGCGGTATATTCAAATCAGCTTGGTTTTGCTTCGTTTCGAGAAAATCAGAAGGAATTTTAACGTAGCAAATTCCAAACCACGCCGACCGAGATAAGCATCTTGATTTTTAGATACGGTTCCCCGGCGTAATGATGATGATGATGCTCGATGATCGTGATGACCACCAACTTTTCGGCGGGATCCGCGTCGCTCGCTAATGAATATCTTTAGCGGAACTCGCTTAAGTATAGTTCCGGCTGGCCGAACCACGTCTTTCTAAGCGTCCTCGCCTCGAAACTATCGTTCGATGATTTGATTCGGCGAAATTTTTCCGTGATATGCGAATCGGATCGTTTCCCTCGATCTGCGGAACTATTCTTCGTTGATCGCTACTATATATTCAACTGAAATTTTTAGCAAATGCTACTTTTAAATCAGGGATAGAAAACATCCTTATAAATATAAACATAAAATTGATTTCTCTGAGAATCAGAAAATAAAGAAGCATGGATAAAGATGAACGATATTCTTCACATTAAGCAATTACTGACCTCCAAACTTGAAAATGGTTCCGAAGGTCAAATACAAGGTCGTGGACATATGTCCTGCATTAATCCCTGCAGCTTTTATTCCAAACATTTTTACCGAATACGCTTATCTGAGAAGTTAACACCCCTGGACGGGTGGTTTTGGACACCCTGTATAATTTGACAAATCGCGGCGTATAAATTGACAGTACACGCGTGATCCACGGTGTACACAATCGGGCCCCTCTTTTGTAAACGAAGAGTGCCGCGAACGGTGAGTACGCATCCCTTACGCGTTGCCACGGGAGATCAAATCGAGTTTCTGGTTCCGAGGAAAATACGGAAAAGCAATCCCTCGGTTGAAAGTAAAATCGTGGGGTACGTATTACAAGCCGTCGCGTCTCTTATGTAAATCGAATTTCAGTAGGAATGTCTGCGGCACGTACCGGTACTGCGGCGATCCATTGAATCTAGTAGATAGTCGATTTTCTGTGTCGGATTCCCTCGGGCTGAGAGCTTGTCTGTCTGCCTGTCTGTCTAGTTGCGTTCATGTCACACGGAACCGAACGGATACCACCGCTTAATAATAATTGTTTGTTACGAACGGCCCCGCCATGCCATGCCATGCCATGCGCGCCCGATTTCGGCCTTTCATCCGGCAACTTTTGCAAACCCCCGCGTCGTTCGACGATTTCACGTCCGCCATCATCTGTCCACGCCGCTTTTTATATTTTTCACCGTTCCGTCAGCGAGCCAGGCGCAATTGATCATTCGTAATCGAACGGCCTCCGAACCTTTGTCCCCCTTCGATCCATGTCGCCTTTTTCGACAGTTTAATCGAACGCAACGCTAGCTTTTGTCAAAAGTGTCCGGACAAAAAGATTTTTACGCGCGGCCATGTTTCGAGTTGTCCACACGCTTTTGACACGTTGCCTTGCGCACCGAAGATTTTGTTTATTGATCCAGCCGAAACACTTGTGCACGCGACTCAAACCCGCGAGCCACCCCGCGCAACCCTCGAATTACCATCTTCATCGTTGTTGGTTTTTGCGGTGGTCAATTTTCATTTGAAAGTGGAATAAACCAACGTCTGGCAGGTCAAAAACAGCTCGTTCGAATGAAAACATTGCTGGTGTACCGTGAAAATATTGCCAATGACCCATCAACATCAATTCCACGTCGTTGTCAAGAATTGAGCATTTCTTCGAATTGATGTCTGTAAACGTGGTCGTGGTGGTCATTTGCAGGTATCGTTTTTCACACATAATTGTCATAGATGACACATCTGATAATTAAATAAAAAATATTATGTTCTTTATTTAAAAAAAACTTCCTATAGTCTATTTTGGATAACCCTTTATATGTGAATCACCACCAAAAGAATTGAGCGCTCCAATCGCGCACGTATTTCATTAATTGCTCCAAGTCGTTGTCGTTATTCTGCCAATAAAATTGTTCAAGATAAAGTCGTCAAGACCGGAACGCGTGGCGGACGTTTAAGTTACGAGTGGCAGCCCTCGTACGTCTCTTTCTTCGGGAGCGGCCGCGAGGAAAAACGATGAGCTTGTTTAAACAAGTAATTTATAGTAAGTTCGCAGCGACACCTTCGGACGGTAATCCTTAACTAGACAATCGGCAGCCTCTATTCATCGCACCTGGTCCGATACGCGCAAACGAACGCACCGGCACGGCGAGTCATAAGTTTCCCTTGAGTAACTGTCCCGCGTTAACAGCACACTATATTATAATAACAAATTGGATTCCTATATCATAGCGTGTGGTCAACCGGCCGTCGCGATTATTTCCGAGGTTGTTCTGCGCGGGATTCATTACGATTTTATCGTACGCAAGATATACGACCGCTCGATATGCTTAACAATTTACCAGCGCTACGCGAATATGCTCGGAAACCACGCGGAAGGTAATTATCACTCGAGCCAGATGGACGAGTTTCACGGTACGATCTCCTTCTTTCGCGTTTTTTAAAATTTTATTTTTCGTTTTTCACCCTCTCTTCCTCTGTCTCTCTCCTTCCCTTTCCAGGGTGGGTTTCTATCCACGAACCGTCGAACGTACACTCCCGCTCATAAGTCTTAGGACAGTGATCATTTATTTGTATTCGACTCTGTAAAGGATGCGACCAAATTTTTCTTTATTTAAAGGTTTACATATCAAGGAAAGCATTTACCAAGAAGTAAAAAAGTATTTATAATTTCTTTTCATCGAAGAATCCGCCACATTTCTTTATTACAGTTTCCACTATTCTTTTCATACTTTCCATTATATTATTTCATTCTCGTTCTAAAATATTCCATTAATGTGTTTTCGAAGTATTGCAAAAGTTTCGTACCTGTCTATCCACATCCCATAATTTTTCAAAGGGGTTCAAATCTAAAATAAATTATTACATCGATGTTGCGTGTGTGATCCCATCAGTTTCTACATATTTCTGACGTGAGCTTTGGATATATCATAATCTACACGCGCGCGCGAAATACCAGAGTTTCACTAAAAACCAGAGGCGTCCTAAGACTTATGAGCGGGAGTGTATATCTCGTTTTCCACCCACGCGACCGGTCCTCGTTACGGGACACTTATATCTCTCGCGAAAGATTTCTATCTGTTTTTCGTCGTCATTATGCGCATCCGGCGATCGCGACAATGCCCGTTATGAATATCAAGTGTTCATTGAACGGAACCCCGGGATCGCGTGTCGTTGAATTGTATATTTGCCCCCGATCGACTCGTTGACTTGATAATTTCATACAGTGCACGGCGCCCGGTGATTTAATGATCTCTAACGGCTCGCTAACCCGTGACTGTACGAGATTGCTGATGATATTCCTCGGCCCCCCTCTAATTACAAAGCGACGCGCGGTGAACAGGCGCACCCGTCAAGTCGCAAAACTGTCAATTAACCGGCCCCGGTACCTTGACATCTTTTACGAAAGTTGCATCGCGCTCGGTCCAAACGAATCTGACACGAGGAAAAGTGTTTCTTTATTTACCATCGGTTCTACCGACTATTCGGACACTGAAATGGGACTTCTTCTGAACCCAATGGAGATGCTTTCAAGTGTCATTAACTTTAAATATTTTTAATGGGTGAAATTGATTTGCGAAAGGTTGAATTTCACTGGCGAAGGATGAATTTGGAGTGCAAAACCTATCGATATAAAATGCTGCGACCCACGGTAACATTGATATTTTCTCGATCTCGGCAATCGTTTCGTGGTCCAGACGGTTTATCGTTACCGTGTCTTTGCAAGAACAATAATTACCCGGCTGGAGAGTCTAGGAATCGCGAGGATTCAATACAGCCAATAAATTAATTAGAAAGCGGGGTACCGATATTGATAGATATCTGGCGGATTGTAAGGGACAAGGTGTCCCGCCCACGCGGCGTTCGGATCGATCTCGGATCGATTAAAGATCCGTAGGTAGATCCGGCGGGGCTTCAATGAAGAACGAGGGTCCGAAACAAGGAACCGGCCAGGCTGCGTCGATCTGGTGCGGGTGATAATTACCGTTCGCGTGTCTCCAAGCAGCAAAGTGTTCCGTGGCGCCACCAAATTATTAGGCTTATCTTCGGCACGCTGATATAATTATATAGTCGGAAGAAACGCGGGGCCCCGTTGTTGTTGGTTCCCCGTAGAGGATCTCCCGATGCCCTATGCTATGTTGTTGCGTCAATGCTTTAGGACTTTATAGGCCGCGGTTGGTGCGGCCTACACACGGGGTTACCTAATGAAAAGGTTAGTTGACCCCGGCCAGAACGCCCTGGCGCCTCCTTCTCTAGCTCTAGAGCCATCGTTCCTCGGCCCTAAGCCCTCGGTCCTCCCCGCACTGCGAGCTATACCCGCTAAACGAGACCTTTCCGAAAGCAAAGGATGCGATCTGGTTCATGAGAATCCTTCCGTCCAGTCTCGGTGTTTCCGCGAAATCCTCCCCGTTTCGCTGAAGGAAAGAACCGCGACGCCCCGACACCTCCCACGTAGACAACACCGAATTTAGGGCGAAACGAGCATTTCGCAAAACGGCCACCCTAACCTTCACGCGATGCAGTTTCTGCGGGAACCTGGCTCTTTCACGGTCGATTTTAAAATGCAATTGCTGTTCGGTCAAGAAATAGCGTTACTAGACTGTTTCTGCAAAATAAAAATTCTTTGGATCAGTTGCAGAAGCAGAAGACAGATCAACGTTTCTTTGGTTTTGTTTAATGTTCATTTTAAAATTAAGCTTAATTTTTCAATTCTTCTAATCTCTGTACTGTTTTAAATTCCACCCACTCATTTTTGTACGCCACTTGAAACGATCATTTTGTCCAGTAACTGATATTCCAAAGACATTGTATAACTTCCAATTGTAATTCCAGTTTATGCAACGCACGCAGCAATTTCCCCATTCATCACCCACGTAATTGAACAGTTGTACTCGCATGAATTTTCAATGGTTTTTCCACTTACGTTGCAGTCACAATGTCGTATAATCTCTATTTATAGTACTGCACCTACATTCACCTGCGATTGCTTGTAGCTGATTTTCTTTCCTTCGCGATTTTCTGCCTCGACCAAGGATCTTTTTCATTCGCATAACCTACATAAAGGTACTCCGTAACTATCTTAATGATACGTCGTTTCTAAAAAGAAAAGAATTGGTAACCAACGATTGTAACTTCTATCGTGGTTCTCACAATCCGTTGACCGAGAAGCTAAAACAATCGTTGAACCTTGAAATTGTACTTTTGAAAGTGAAAGTGCGAACGATTGATAAATATTCCAATTATATCCTGTCGTCGGATACAGTTTCACAGAAGCTGTATAAACGTGGCAATTAGGTGAACACGCCTGAACATCCGACCGACAACGAACCTCCCTTGTTTCGCATGGTTCGGAGATCACGCACCGGTAAATGTTTGAAAAATCAAATTTTTGAGACAAAAATGGGAAAAAACGGCAAGCAGAAGAGATCCTGAGAGTCGAGGGTACGCATTCCGAATCCGCGATTCGTCATAAAGGCGGATTCCGGCGAGTTCCCCAGAAAGGCCTTGCATAGACACCTAAGCGATTACACAAAGTTCCTAATGGAAATTACAGTGGTCTCTAAGTGGCGTGAGGATAGTATACTTACCGTGGCCCGTGAGCTCCGTTAGCGCTTTTTAGCGTAGTTTGACTTGTTGTTCCGACTGTGAGACTGTGTGGGAAGAAGAGTTTCGGTAATCAATGGTTCTGGCAGGTAGGCGCCCTTTTAGTGGCTCTTGAAGAGCATAACCACAGTTTTCGGTTCTGTTCGGCTAGGCAAACCCGCTTCTCTTCTCCTTCTTCTTCTTGTTCCTTCGCTCGGTGCCGAATACATACACACGTATGTATATATATTCACTCCCTCGCTTTTTCGGTACCCGCGATTCTCTCGGATTCTGCTCTATACTTCCACTGTGGGAGAAAACGAAATCGGAGAACAAACGGAACGAAACCGGAGAGGGGCGGCGGTGGACCAGGGTATAGAGCACCAAGGTTTATAGAGCACAAATTCAGGCGCAGGTGAAAGTTTGAGTATTACGTCCGCCGGGCATTAAGTTAACGTCCGCGAAAAAAGAGCCATTTAAAAGTTTCCCGTCTCCTTAATGCGTAGATACATCACCGATAGAGCGCCGGATAAGATTCCGCACGGCATGAATTTAGAATGAAAAATTAAACTTAATTCAACGGAATGATCTCGAGCCTGCTTCCGGAAATTGCCTACGGATTTATTTTGCCGCGATCCGAGAGTAATCCGTAGATCAATAACCGCTTCCAAATTTTAATTGTCTTTTTGCGTTGAAAACAACGTGACAATATTCTTGGATTTTTTATGAGAAAAACGAAGTTACTTTCCGAACGACCTGATATTTTAACATGTTCTTTATTTTCGGTGAGGAAAAATTGATTTAAGAAATTTTTTACTGTAAGCCTACTTGGTCCTACAAATTGTCTTTTAAAAGATAGTAGAATTACATTGTAATTCAATTATTTCAATTATATTGTATTTCAATTACACATCTGATTGAAATATTTAGTAATTGAATTAATTGAAAGTTTTGAATTATGTAAATCAAGTTTAAATTGCGTAATTGATGCCAGTCACGTCAGTCAGTACAGAATGAGCTGTTCACTTTCGAAAAACAGACAAAACCATCAGCCAGTATTTTGCCAAGCATTGTGCGGACGTTTTTGTCGATTTCCTCGATAAATTCACTTGTCCCGGCTGTGCAGCGTTCAATCTCAAGACGCTGGTCCATTGTGCCGGAAGGGGAGCTCCACGGTGGATCGGCTGGCGTGTCGAATTTACCATCGGATCACCGAATCAAACCAATTCGTTGTCCGATGTTTGCTCGGATCGGTGCGGGTCGCAAGGTTGCGGATTCCGGTGGTCGATGCTACACCTAGAATTAGATGGTCTCGAGTGGATTTTGAAGACTGCCCTCGTAGACGTGATCGATACCGACAAGGCCGGGGCCAAAGCAAACAGACGGTACAAAGCACCGGCCCGATATTAGACCCGTACGCGATCAACGGGTACGCGCACGAAGGCTACCCAGAGCTAGCTACCCGCCAGACGGAATCAGTGTACTCACGGCACCTTCGTGTGTTTAAACAGAGCAGCACAATTCGGCTGCGCGGCGATCCGCGATCGAACAAATTCGTCCGTGACGCTTCCCCGCGATCCCGTTTCCATGAAAACCTTCCGAAGAAACAGCAGAGAACATGAATATGGTCTCCAGACTCTAGGCTGAAATATCCAAATGCTGCAATCGAACATACAGGTTTTAGAGAAGCGAGTGAGATTAACGAGATTTCTTCGAACCATAAAAATTAGCACAGTTTTATTTCGTCCTTGCTTAGTATACTGGCTGGAATCAATAACGGGGAAAATGAAATTGCACCGGTTCGCAAATTTTTCTATAAAAACGCGCTATTTGCAGAACATTTCATAGTCTAATTATAATATTTGATGTTTCGCGGCATTTCGCAGAGGTTCATTGTATTTTCCGTTTGCTGATACCATTCATGGAGGAAGTAAGATTTCATTTCGTTTCAGTCGTTCGAGTTTTCCTATGAAAACGTGAATTTACACGTTCTACAGTCTAGTTATAACATTCGTGCCATTTCACTGGTTCCATGGTTTTCTAAACTTCATGAGAAAGAGTTAAATTCTCTATTTAACATCCCTATTTATTACGATAAACTTTGTCGCTTCCGTTCGTGTATTATTAAATAAGTTGTTGTCATTTTGCACGACTTTTATGGGCGTCGTCGGCATTCAGCGCGTTAACTATGGTCGTGTTACGTGCTCGAAGCATTTAAAGTCCACGAATTGGTCGATCTGGTGCAGCGCAGCCAAAGCAAGGAAGTTTAAAGAGATACGTAGTGTGGGAATCTCACGTACGCCGGGATGGAATGCGCGGAATGGAGGGCACGAGTGAGCTAACCACCCATTAAGGGCAGCCCTAATCTCTAATTATTTAATAAAAATATGTTTACGACGTGGCGCACCGTACGCCCCCTTCGATGCTCTTCTTGTACCTTTTACTCCTCGCCACGAACGAAACGGGAAGAAGAAGGTTTTGGGGGGTCGGAGGTCGATCCGACTCGCCGATGTAGGTACACAGGCAGCCGCAAAAACAAAGGAACAAATTCGCGTACCAGTACGCGCTGAATTCCTGATTTATCACCGGTCAAATTATAACCGTCCGCCTTTCGAATAATTCCGCACCGGATAGCCTTCACTTCTTGATCGATATCCGATTAATTCGCGATTTATACTTCTCGAGCACGCGATGCGTTTGCCCGAATTCCGTCTTCCTGCGATATTCTTTCATTTATACACTCTCATTTCATATTAAAACAATTTATTTCTTGAAACTTTTCTTCTTTAACGATAAAAACATCTTATTTGTAGAATTGTTTTGTCTTTCTCATAACTTAGATTGCGGATCTTTATGCGAAACAAAAATTGTCTACACCAATAACAAGAAGAGGAGTTGCATCAAAATTAATGTTAACAGTTTTGATGGTTAAATTCATCCGATGTTTCGCAAATCAAATCCACGATTACCCAAAAGACCATAAGAATCTCGAATAATCTTGCTAATGGTCTACAAAAGCATTAAAGAAGTTTTAAAAAGACATTCGAAGCAGGTACCCGGTTACTGACATAAAGATTAACAGATTAGGTAATATGAAAATTGCATCGAACTGCGGGTCATTCGCGAATGGACGCGTTTCAGAGTGGCCGTTCGATTCGTTCAGAGTTGACCAGCAACAAAGGAGTCGGTGATCGACAAAGTTACGATTCCCTCGGAATTTTCTGAATCGAGGGTACATACGAAATCACAGTTCCGTTCGGTGGTCGTCGCAGCTTGTTATTATTTGACGGTGTGGTGACTGGAGGGCGCGTTTTCGCAGTTTGCCTATCGGGAAGGACCTAGCTCCCGTCCAAACAGAAGCAGCCTAACTAAATGCGGACGGAAGTAATGCTTCTGCCTACAGCGAGCCGGCAGGCGCAGCCGGTCCGGTGTTTGCTAAACAAACGTGGCGATAATTGTCCTCGCGCTGGTTGTAAAATTAACGGAAATGCGATCGAACGTGGTCGGACACGCCTTGCGGGAACCAAGAAAGAACCTGGTCAGAGATTCGAGGCTTCCAAAGGTGTACGAATACTTTGTACACTCATTGTATGTACGATAAATTATCATACATATATGGATCGGTGACGGATCAGATGATTATTTAATAAATATTGGGAGTACAAATAAGTCTTCGCCGTTTTTCATCTTAAATTTTCATCTACTTTTCCCATTTTTCTGGCAGAACGTGAAGTGATCGAAACAAGTAGTTATCAGAAAACTTCCCAATTAAGTGTTTCGAAGTAGGTTTTGACCGGCGCCGCAACATGAGGACGAGCATTATCATGCAGAAGAATGATTTTGAACCCAATTTCCTTGCTTTTGAATAATTCCCAATGATTTTAAACGATGTGAAATCGCTTGTTGAGTCACTGATAATGCAAGTGCAAGTTCTTCTTGCGTTTGGCACGAATCTTCATTCAATAATGCTTCCAATTCCGTGTCTTCGTACACTTTCGGCCTTCCACTACGTTCTTTGTCTTCGGTGCGAAATGAGCCGCGGGAGACGACGTGTTTGAAACAGGTCCGCGGACAAGACCGTGTTCTTTGCTCTAAAAATAGGCTCCGTTCTAAGATTGTAGGTCACGAGCCGCATCAAAGAAAATGTCTTCTTCTCCCTTCTCTCTGGACGACGCGTATTACGGACGCTTGTAAAATGAAGGGATCGTGTATACACTTCCTAAACGATTCTCTCCTTTCCTTTTTGAACCTCGACAAACTGTCCCGCGCACACAAGGTGTCCGTGAAACCTTCAGCCGTCCGAGGAATTCGACGCTGTCCTGCCTCATTGAAACCGTGCTAGGATGCTTTTGATTTCGCTAAGTAGACGCGAGCCACAAGTTCGCCGCGATGAATGGTTCTTTCACGATGCTGAAGAAACTAGGCGTCCCGAAATCTGTTGGCTCAGAGTGAGGCCGCCGCCGTTTCGTTGCGTGCGCCCGGCATTCGGTGATAAGCGGGTTTTGAAAGGAGTCGCGGTGAAAATGGAACCTCGGGACATTAAAATTCATCTCGGTAAAGAGTCGTCCGTTTCGAGCTTTAGGACTCGACGAGACTAGCAATGCGAAATTATAGTGGGATGCAGATCTTCGAATCGTAGATGATGGGTATCCTCGACGCCTTGGAAGATCGTAAATTTTCATTGACAAATTGACCTTATTCCTCAAATTAATTTCCGAAAATTTGCGTGAAGATCGACAGTATACATATAAATTCTTCCAAAAACGTTTACCACCAATTGAGCAGCGTTTCTTCTAAGCTGAATCAGCCTGTATTTTTGCGAGCAGTTTTCTCGAATCGCAGGATGCATCAACGAATCGCACGTAGCCCGCTGCACCTTGCAATTACGCGGAAGGGCGGCGCGTCGATGCTCGCTTACGTAAAATACGTAAATAGATAACAATGATAACGTGATTTGAAAACGTTCTGTGGGCCCATTAACTATCATAAATATTTGTGGCCAGCTAAATCAACGGAAAGGATCACAGTGAATCGATTCGCGGAATCGATAATGGCCGTACGATGAATGGGTCAGTGCATTTACGAGGCGAGACGGGCAGGGTATGGCAAATAGAAGGTGACGGTCACAGGAAGGATGTGCACCGAATCGATGGTGGAATGCTCAAGGCCAATCCCAGCACCGAGGCCAGTTGTATATCCCAGGTGTTCGCCGGTAATTAATCGAAGGTTTAGGTTCTGGCCCCTCGGAGCTCGTACCCGCGAGCGGCAGAATTAAGAGCGAGGACAGCGGCGGCGTTCACTATGAGCGCCGACACAGGTACCAGGCTACTCATTCAATTATGTTGCTGACACCGGCCACATCAATCTTACCAGGCCGGCGCTAACACGCGGGATTTCGATGGATGCACCGGGCCGCAGCGGAAGTGGACGTGTACTGGCCTTTCGGCACGTGGCCGTTAATATTCATACGTGACTAGGGACGTGCAATTTGCTCTGGTAAATATGTTTGCTTGGCCAGCGTCTTGATCGAGGACATCGACGTGTACGCAAACCCGGTAACACGCTCCGGGGGAACCATGCTTGTTCCTTGATGTCGCTCTTGCTTCAATCATCGTTCCAACGGTCTTCGAAGAAGGACGCCCGATCGAATTCACCGCGCTGGCTGATTACCAGCTGCGGAATCTATGCACCATGGCGGAAATCAGCAAGTGCAATTTTAAGATTGATATTCGATATTGATATCCATTCTTTCGTTAACGTAAAACGAATCGGGGACACTGTGGAATTTAACTTCGTGGAACGACGTGAAATCAATTCATCTGTTTATGATGCCTGAGAGAGAGAGAGAGAAATAATCTGAATGATCTCAAAGTAAGCATTTATACCTCTGCAACTGGGATGAAGTTTCAGTGCAGAAGTCGGATATACATTATAAATCAATAATTCTAATTCTTCTGCATTATATTATATTGTTGTTCCAAGTAAATATTTATTGGCCTTCCTCGAGAGGCTTGCAAGCTAGCTGTACGAGTGAATTTTAAGTGTGTAAGAACGAACGGTTTTGTAAACTTGAACAAACTCTGAATAAAATTTCAAATGTTTTATAATGCTTCATGCTTTTAAATAAGGCACTTACTTGTGTAGTAGTTTATAATCTACGGCTGTTGCCAAGACATTCGAGACAAGGCATGCTAGATTGTTTAAAAGAAATGAAGAAAAGTTTTCTCCCACATTTATTGTTTCAATAAAATGCTAACCAGTTCTATCAAACGCAGTATCTAATTTCGTTAATAGTTTGACTTACGAGCCGCATTATTATCGCTTTGAAATTTATAGCCCCGACAGACGTGGCGGGGTTTAATGTCGATTCTCCGGTAACCAGAGTATACTTTACCCCATTGTTTATGCGGCAAATTCATTCGCATTGGCAGCAGCGAAATATCGAGGCTCGGCTCGGTTGATTAACGTGATGCTGGCACATCTTTCCGGAAAACGAAATCTACCTATAAATATAATTAAATTTCCGATCGTGATTCATATTAATTCCACATTCCAATTTCCCCGTTCACTCTAAAATGAATTTCTGCCGGAACGATATCGAAATAATTGGTGATTTGACTTCAGAATATGTCGCCATTTTGTAAATAATCAAGATTTTTCATTTATTTTCGCTCGGCCGCTCGAACGCTCGGTCAATATAATTGAATTCATGCTGACGAACAAACAACTTCATTTTTTGGTTCCGATCGATAGGAAACCCGGAAAACATGCTCTCTAAAAAAGGTATATAACTCACGTAATTTTCATTATATGTACATTTAAAAAAATTACACATTTCTTCAAAAAACAGTAAATACGTGTGCAAAGTTTCAAGGCAAAAGATTCGATAGTTTCCTGAAAACAAATTCCGTAAAATTACCCGTCCGACGTAGGTTTACCATTAAATTCGTCTTATTGAAAAGGTTGGAGGTACCGAGTCCTGGTTTCTCAGGCCACCCTGTATATCACGCTCATCAGCGAGGCACTTCAGCTCTGCCTCAGCCCAGCCCTCGACCGGAGAGAGGACACTCGACGGTAACACGCAGGATCTACCCTAAAATCAGCGGTTATCCGGGAACTCGCGTGTACAGGATCGGGAGGAAAGCACGGCGCGCGGGGGAGGTGCCGCCGCGGATCTAATTTAAAATTATAATTCGCCGTTTATCTCGGCAACCTATTTCCCCGAACTCACGGAACGCTCACGATCTGTGGAGGGCTCTCGTCCTCGCTGCTCGGGACACGGTCGAAAAGAAAGGAAAAAAGAACGTTCTACTAAAATGTAGACGCATCTCGGGTCTACGAATCGATAACCGATTAATCGAGCGGAAAAACTCGGTGAAAGTGTGCTAACAATCTAAGAGATTAATCCTTTCGTTAGCATCAGTCCCGATATGAGATGGATCCAGTAAAATTGAATTTCTTTTCGATAGCGGCTGTCCCTCGATAGATAGTTTCACGACGGATTACCAAATTTCTGGATCCAGCCCACCGTAGTAAACTGGCAGAGAAAATACGACGTCGTCGGTGCTGGGCAACGCGACGCGACGCGACGTGGTGTGGCGGGGCTCGTCTGCACGCGAGAATTTCAATAACCCGCGGGACACAAAGCGGGACGTGTGTAGTCACATCTGGCCTGCTCTCATGCGGCGGCGGCAGTTCCAGGTTTACGTTGGTCCGTCGTCGGTGCGGGGACGGAAAATCACGATTGCCGGGAAGCGGCTGCTTCTCTCAGCCGCCGATATACAACGGCGAGAGAAGGATAGCTGAGGAGAGCGATAGCGGAGGGGTTGAAGCCGATGGTGACGAAGAGGGTGGATGGGAAACGTAGTCGCGGATGTACAAGCGGGAGCAAGACCGCCGGCCGTTCGAGCAAGAGGACCAGCACGAGGACGAAGAGGAAACGGTGTGGAGAGGACGGATTCCATCGCAGAGGAAGCGAGACAGGTTTTGCGAGCGAGGGGAGGGAAAGAGAGCGGATAATGATCCAGCTGGCACTACCAGCAACCACCCCCATCGAGAGTGTGTCTGACGGGGAACAGAGACAGAGAACAGGCACAGGGAAAGGATTCCATTCGGGACAAGCTGGGAGAGCGGACAGGGACGGGCGCGGGGAACCGCGTACGCGTAGGTGGATGCAGCGGTACAGAGAAAGGGGTGAAAGAGCGGTGTACCGCATTGCATATTGAAGCTTCATTTCATGATCACCGCAGACCGAACCTCCCCGCTTAGACGCGAAATCGTACGGCGGGCTGGGAATCACGGAGAACCTGAACTTGCTCCCCGAATGTGCAATGTCCATTCAAAAAAGGATTCCAAAAAATTGGCTAGGAATTTATTGTGTGGTTTTATTATTATATACGGACCGAGATCCTTTTATACACAGGAGTTTATAGACGTTTTGTAGAACAGATAACAACAAATAGAACAATATACAATAAGAAAAAGAAAAACAAAACAAAAAACAAAATCTTAACCTAAAATTTACATACGAAGGGACAAGCGCAAAACTAGTAAAGTAATCTCACGTAATTTTGCTTTGAATGCCTGTAACGTGCCATTAAAAAAATCAATATTGTTATAAAGTGTGTTTGATGTAGCAATAATCCGATTTATAGGATTTATTTCTCCATATGTGGATTTGGATTTCGCTGTTTGAAATCCTGCTCTCGTTCTTAAAACATGTTCAGGTACATAAACATTTATTTGCCTAAGGAGATCAGGACAATCGAGCGATTAAGTCAGAATTTTATCGATGAATCCGCCGTTCCGCGGATAGTAATTAATGAAGATATAAATTTAAACGAGCCCCGGCCTCGGGAATTCGCGAATTCGCGTTTCAAAGCGACCGAAGCCTAATAGGTCGTACAAAATCGCATTATTGTTTCCTGACATACGATAGGAAATTTAATGGGAATCGGACAGAGCAGACCACGGCAACGTGATATATTCACGTGGCATTTCATGGTCACCGTAGATCGTGGCTCCCATTTGCACAAGAGTAGGTACCCCTGGCGAAACGGGAACATTCGATCGCACCGCACTCGCTCGGTGTGTACTTACGCACGTGTACAACTACCCATACCCGTGCAAATTTGCATAAACGCATTGCTCGGCCGATGCGCATACACTTTCAGGAAAAGTGTATCGTGCATTAAACCGTCGTAAAGTGTTGTCGTCTGTTATTCGCGCATCGATGATTATCATTAATGCATATCCGTGCTACGACGGTAGAAAATATTAAGCCATCTTACGTGAAATACGTGATTTAAGATTTTAAAAAAGTTCCATTGTTTCTCGTTTTTTAAGGAACGGGTACATAAATATTTACTTGCAAAAATTCACAAAAATGAAACAAATCACACCCATTGTACCAGACTAAACGATCTTAAAAATATTTGACAAAATTAAAAGGAATTACATACAAAAATATCATAATGAAGGAGCGTATCTGGAGTGGCAAAAATTTCCAAGTCCAGTAGATCGTCAAATTCAAACTTCAATTTCTAGAATCAGAATTGGACACTCAGAAATAACCCATTCATTTTTGTTAAATAAAAAAGAAAATACGATCTGCGATATATGTAAAGTACCAGTACCAGTCTTGCCCAGTATATCAAGGATGCAAATATGTATAAAATATTGTAAGAAAATGTACCGTGTTGTTAATGACCTTTGATGTTGAAGCAACATTAAATAAATAAATAAATTAAAAAAAAATAATATAATGCAGAAAAATTTTCGACTGATATTAGCACAAAAATTCAGATTACGTGCTTACTTTAGGATCATTCAGATCGTTTATGTTGGTTGTAGATATCGCAAAAAGATCAGTGTGTCACGTCGTTATACGAAGCTCAATTTCACACTGTTTTCGATTAGTTCTACGTTAACGAAAGAATGAAAAATATTCTTCAGTCTGAACGAGGGATTCAGACCGGTTTGATTTCAATCAAGTTCGCGTAATCGCATGCAAAGTTTCATTCCATGTAGCTACAGAACATTGTGGACGGTATGCATTAGAGAGGGTGGGTTGTTTAATTGTCATTTACCGTTTATCGTTGGGTCGATACGCGACGCTTACAACAGTGCCGCGGTATTGTAGCTTTGATTAATGGTCCGATATCAGTCAATATACAATATTGCCGTATTACGCGGATCGCTGGTAAAACAAGAAAAACATTAATTACTTTAAAATATTTCGGACCACTCTGAAATACTACCTCGCTCCTGAAAATATCGACCAGGAAAATTCGAAAGTGTGGCGACACAGGGGTGTGTCGGCACGCGACTATTTAACCGAAAAATATCAATTTCATCGATTGCCGGTCGCGCCTCCTCGCATGTCAACTGCTTCAATTATGCAAATCCTAATGAACTCGTCCGAAGGCTCATTACCGGTTGCGTGACACCATTAATTCCGTGGCGTCGTTTGTCGCTTGAAATTTTCGAGGCTCGAACGAGATACACTCTAGGCCTGTCACTTTAATGACGTTGCAATAATGCAATCAGGCAGATGCACCGTGTGCACACAGAGCCACGGGCACCGTTGCACGCGTCCCGCAATTACAGGTCCCCGGATTAATCCTCCACGCTGAATGCCGCGGTCAGAGGTTCCTCACGATAAAAGAACGCAGATACCCTGTACGGCCATAATTCATCCGGCTCGCGTGTTGCATAATAATTCGATTGTACGAGGATAATCGTTTCCCCCTTTACCGACGATTCGCCAGCTGAGGCACCGAGCTTTGTTCAACAACCGGATTTTTGCCAGCCTCGATGCTGGAATAAATAAACAACCAACCCTCGTTCGCTTCTTCGATATTGCTGCGCCCAAAGGTCCAACGATTAAATCTGTTCCAAATAATCGATACAATCTCGGTATACGCCGGGATTCTTTTAATTACTCCGTAGCAACCGATGTTCAGCATAAAATAATCATATTTACACTTGCTTTCAATTGTAATAGTTTCGAATTTATGACTGTTGCCGAGGCATTCGCGACAAAACATAAATTCCTCGACAGAGATGATTGAAAAACATTCGCGATCAAGCTCGCTGGTACTCGACTCAGAAATAGCGACTGTTGAGCGTCGTTTAATATCGCCCCGACTAAAAACCGTGCGGTCTCTCTTAAACTATTTATTAATAGTTAATCGCCGCTCCTAGCAAATAATCACGGCCGTGAGACACTATACCTTCCGATCCCGAGCATAATTACCGCGATCGTCTGGCGAACGTTTAATTTCGCGCGAGGAGCATGTCCCGTCTGCGATCTCGGGGACCGGAAAGGGGTTAGCTTCCTGGACGGTTCCCTGTCAAGGTCCCACCCCCGGGTGCAGAGGGTTGGGCCGTCCGAAAACAATCTTGTTCACCGGTTAGTCCCCGATAAACGGCTCCGTCGCCCGGTATCAGATTAAGATTCACTTTAGGCGGTTCCAGTTCATCCTTAGAGGTTGCACCTTCCGCCTCGGCGGATAATTCAATTCCTTCCGCGCTGGCAACTCTCCTTCGCCCCGCGATCCATCGAGCCGAACACGGCCATCCACCGAGCCGGTAAGCTCTAGCTAGATTATACTAGGGAGCATATAGAGAGCTACGCGATTCCTTTCCCTAAGGTGCATCGATTTCCTCGAACCCAACCGAGAAAGAGGAACGGAGAGAGATAGAGGGGGTGGAGGGAGGGCGAAAGAGAGGGTCTAGAGCCACGGCAGCCGCCCATATTCGCATATACCTCAGACAAAGAGACCTAGATAGACGGAAGCCTACCCCGTACGAATAGCAAGGAAGGAATGGAACGCCGGCGGCCATTTTGTAAGCTCTTCCCGGAGGAATCAATGTGACGTCGCCTGAGGGGCGCTTGCGCTGCAGGCAACCCTCCGTTCCGTCCCTCCAATCCTTCCTCCTCCGATCAATTCCAACTTCGGTGCCTCTCTCTTTCATCCCTCTCCTCTTTCTCTCTCTCTCTCTCTCTCTCTCTCCCCTCCTCCACCCCGACTGCACAGTCTCTCCCTTTCTCCCTGTCTAGCCTTCTCGCTTTTTCTCCTTCTTCCCCCGGAATACTGTCGCCTCTGTCCCGCGACAAGGGATATACGATTCGCCGTCTTTCTCCAGCTGCCACCCCACCAAACCTACCCTCCACCGTACCGGCCATGTACATTTCGCGCGTGACCACCCCCTCGTCTATTACAGCTCGCGCGAAAAAGTATTAAACGATGCAATCGGAGATTTATGGCGCGAACCGGCCGAGGAAAATTCGCGAGGGAACTGCTCCGATGCTTGACAAGCAAGAAACGGCATCGTCCGATGTAGATGAATGAACCACGAAAATTCAAGTTTTCCGATGATGAGAAATGGGGTTGACACTTCAAGGTACACAGTGGAAAAAAACACTGGTTTATCTTAGAACCTTGTACAACGTTTGTGATTCGATTGTTATTCACATATGCAACCGTGTCCGTTTAGAATCTCTTCAGGTCAGTCGTTTCCAAGGCTGCCTGAGAGTTTGTGTCCCGTTTTTGAAATTTCTGAGACAGCAGATGCGAGTTTGTAGACACGGTTCATTTATTTGTTTGCGTACTGTAATACGAGCATTGCGGAACGCTTCCCTTTGCACGAAACTCTCGCGTCGTTATATGGATGCACTGTATAGCTAGTTCTAGTTACATTTACATTGTAACGTTGTGAAGGGGAACGAGAATCGAGTATTTCTCAAAGCTGATTTTCAACCTTCCATCGAGTGCACTGTGTTACGAGTTTGTGTGTAGAAGCTGTTTCGATATTTTGACTCAGGGCTTTGAATTGCTTCCGTGCGAATGATTCGTTTTCGGAAATGGCCAGCGGGAAGAAATCGTTGTGTTCATCCTGTGCTAACGATGTGCACATCGATTCGAAAGTGGAGACAGTGTCCGGACATTATTTTATTGACACTGTGTCTATGATATACAAGAAGATAGACAAAGAAATGGAATAAATAATAAAAAGAATAAATTCTTTCTCGAAAATTGTCCTGCTTTGTTAAAGTATATAGTCTATGAATGAGCCCCAACCAGTGAAATCGAGAACTATAATTGTCATACAATTCGTACCACTAAGTGCTATAAAAATATTCAAATTATTTTTCTATCTGCATATCCTCTCGTTTCTGGACACCTGATCTTAATTATCCTATCCGATTCATCTCACTCTAACGAAGACTGGTCTCAATTATAATAATCGAATTGAGGAGCAATAATCTCCACAGGCGAAATAAAATCGAAAACACAGAGCGACATCATTCCTTAGCATCGCTCGCCGCAGTGTCTGATCATTGCTGACCATTTCCACTTGCAGCGACGTTCCAAGGTAACAAAACCTTGGCAGTCGACTGGAACAAAATATCGAGTATACCTGCATACCTACTATCATACATGGTTTTCCAAAAAGAAGCTTCACCGCGTTTCGCAAACTCTTGTAGGATTTTAGGAAAAAGAGAAAACTCCTGAGCTTACCACAGAACCCTCCGACTTTTCCTAATCAGTAGACTGCGGATCTTCATGCAATTATGGTTTACGAGAAATTTCAAGTTGTAGTATCAAATTCGACAGAATTTAGTACGATTTTTATTTATTCTCGACCTACAAATGTGACCGTCAAAAAAGGCTAGAATATACAATTCGACAGAATTTTGTACAATTTGTATTTACTACCAATCAACATAGGATTTTATTTGGTACCACTTCCTTAAAATTCGTCTAGAAAAATTGAAAATTGTACATATTTGGTCCGGGGAGTGATCTCACTGTTCGAAATGCGACCTTGAACGCATTCGAGTATCGGTCAGGGCGTCTCGTTAGATCTGGCACAATCGGTTCGCGGATCTCCGAGCAAGGAGCCATTTGTGTCGGAGAGGAGAGGAGAGGAGAGGAAGATTCTCGAGTGGGGCAACTCTCGAAAATTCGCCACGGACCTTAGCGGACACGCTCATCAGGGATGTAGAGGGCTCGGCCGACATTCATCGCCCCCCTCGGCGTAATCCGCTTCGTATATCCTCTAGCCGCAGATAATGCGTGCTCGCGGTTGATCGGGCGGAGTGTATCGCGAAGGAAAGAGTCCGGATGATGCGATCGAGAGACAGAAAAGAAGAACGACGATGGCGAGACGGAGGACGAAGTAAGAACGAAGTCGAAAGAAGACGGAAACAAGAGATGGAGGGACGAGGAGGAACAGGAAGACTCGGGACGATAGACAAAGAGAGAGAAAGAGATTCCGTTCTTCTCTTGAGGGCGAGAGGGAAAGGTAAAACAGGACTCGATAGGGTGAAGGCGCGGGTTGAAAGGGGAGGGGGTTAGACGTCGGTGCATAATCGATGATCACAGTCATAATAAATGAAGTATGTCTTGGTAGGAGGTGGGTAGGGTGTAGGTACCTGACGACGGCCCCGGGCGTCCGCAGGAAGATCATCTTCTCCGGCCGTAATCCGAGGTGTGCGTCGCGTATCGCGTATCCGATCGGAATCTCCAGCACTCCCTTGGACCGGACCGAAAGTAGCTAATCATAATAACGTGCCGGTACCCTAGTACCCAGGTGCGTGCACGCCCTGCTACGATTACCCGGCATTATAAATTTCAGTTGCCCTCGACGCGTATAAACTCTCGCTCTCCGCGCCGCGCCGCTTTCCTCCGGACGACCACGGGTCTCCGGCGACGAAGCCAACCATACATGTATACCTCCTTCCATATTTCACTGCTTTCTCGCTGATCGGACGAGCTCGATGCGTGATCTGCTTGCAGCTGCCGATCAAATTGTTCGAACGGCTTCGGCAAATCGGGGACTTTGTGGATGGTCGATGACACATGCTTGTATATTTAAGATGCGATATAACGTTCAATGGCTAAATTTTGAAAACCACAGCTCCACAGTCCCTGACGTCATTTGAAGCAACATTTTCCGTGAAAGACACGGACCAATCAGAGCTCGACCTAGACAAAGCCGCGGATAACATTTTTGCATAGGAAAATGTTGCTTCAAATGACGTCAGGAACCTCCCATTTCCGGCTGTTGAAGGAATTTTGGGACACCCTGTATATAGACACTGTTCTTTTCGAATTGTAGAAAAGCTGTAGAAAAGAAACCATCTAATATTCAATCCTTTTAATTCGAAAATCAAGACATTCCTTTCAATCCAGATCATTTTTATTAAAATATTTATAGATTTACGTTGTAGTCACAAATAACTGGTGTCGCAAAACTCGTCTACGCAATGGCGGACAGACAGGTACCTTGCGGAGCTCGCTCAGCTCATTGAAGACTGCTCTCAGAGTGCTCGGATCGATAGCCTAGATCTCGCGAGTGTGTATCTATGTATGTTCATTAGGGCACGTTTACGTTAGAGCTGCGATAGGAGCTGTAAGAGCGTCGATCGCTCGAAGTAAACGATGCTCGAAAGTATCTTCCTTCGGTGTGTGCTGTGGTAATAGCACGGTATCATAACGTGAACATAGATGATCCCGAAGAAAAGTATTTTCTTCAATTTTTAAGAGAGTACATGCCTTGCGTGAATTCCATTTACTCAGGAAACATATTTTCAATTCCACGAGTGAAATGCATTCCAATTACAGTTTACTAATGCACGAGAACACCGACAAAATAGCACAGTATGTTTATTACTGTTGTTAGTTGAAATTTCATACACTCTTTTGTTATAATGCACGAGCATGATGTTTCTCGCTTTCCCGTGTCTCACCAGCGTCTAAGGATAACACGCACTCGATTTATCGGAACACGATAACTATCACGGAGTAGAGTTTGAAACGCCTCTGGCAATACATTGCGGATTTCTCTTCGTGCACGTGTATTTCGAACGAAAACTTGGATATAAATTCATTTCTTGAATATTTTTCCACTTTCGTCCTGCCTCGAAATAAATTATATCACATCGGGTTATCCGCGTGGTTCATCGTACTTTCGAAACCAACAAACACAATAAACAATCCGCCAAGAGATTCAGAGATTCGACTATTACGAAAGAATCAAGAATGATAGAATCAAGAGACATTCAAAAAATGTACGTACTAATGTGACAGAAATAATATGCTTGCTAAATTATTCAGGAAGGAGAAAGAAGTGTGTAGATATTTTTGTATGATTTCGGAATCGTAATAGAAATGTTACGAATAAATGTAGCATCGTACAAGGAGAACGTGAAGGATCAGGTACTTTAGAGCGCATTAACGAATTGCAAGAGAATTCTGATCGCCGCGATAAGCGCGTACGAACTGCGCAAGAAATTCGATACTCACAATGGACATTGATATCGACAATTTTCGGTTAATCAACCGGCGCGTGTTTACCGGAACTAGTTGTGCACACAGCGCAACTATCAGCGGCGAGGTGGGTATTTACCGAAATCGTATTCGACGAGTTTACATCGAAACCAGTTTCGGTGCTTACAGAGAATACGCGGAGCGATCAGCGACATTTCGATCAAATTACGCCCGGGTACGCATCTTATTAACATATTTGTAACGATTAATTGATAATACATCGGCAGGTGTTATGAACAAATATTTAAAAATCAATATTAAACGCGGTATATCGTGGCGGTCGCGGTGAATCGCAGCTTTAACACGTATTTAACGCGCAATCTGAAATACAGATCAGAATATCCCGACGAGACATACGGAAACAGAGAAATTTTCGTTGGAATCGGTTCGCCGAATTACCAAATTAAATTATCACTAGACTGAAAATGTTTATGCAATTTGCAATTTTTTTAGAGGAACTTTAAAGAGGGGAATCTCAAATAAAATATTATTTTCGTATTAAAATCGTATTAAATTCTGTCGAATGTTATATTCTAGCAGTTTTTGAAAATTTTCGGAAGCCATAAATTACTATATTCTGCATCGATTGGAGGAAGCAGTGTAGTTCAATAAAAATTAATATAGTCCTTTTTCGTTAAAAACAACATGTCAATAATTTTCATTAATAATTGAATTAGTCCGGGTGCCTGTGTTTTGCGATAAAACTTCCCTAAAATGACAAGATTAATAAACGGAAATTAACTTCTTTTCAGTAGAACGTTCTGTACACGATAATGCACTTTTCGAGGAAGTAAAAGTCTTATGAAAGAATCCACGAAGATGTTTTTTATTAGGTATACAGCTATGTAGATGGTACGCAGTTTATTACATTTTTCCTGTACACCGTGTTTGAAGACCTCATAAAACTGCTTCCGAGTGAGAGAATAAAATGCAAAAGAGCAGCGAGCAGGAGAGAAACAAGAAGAAGAAATTCTTCCCGCAGGTGGGGTAGAAAGTTTCCCGGTGACTATAGTACTATCAACAACCTGATCCTTTGAGGTTTTGGACCCTAATTGCTCGACTGCCAAACATTGGAAAACTCTTCTAATTCGTGTACATATACTCACAGCGGCGTTTATTCTTCGAAATTAATTGATTCGTTATTGTAGCAAATTATACATTTATATCATTCTTCTTGATTTTATTACACTGTTTAAATCGTAGTTGAAACAGTTTCTTGGTGAAAACGTTTGTTTGCTTGGTTTTATGTTTTTCTTGGAGTTCTTGGAACTCTCTTTGACTAAAACAATTGTGTGGTTCTCGAAGATTAATCATTTTTAAAATCAACTCGTCAAATATACAACTTTTCTGTTGTATTCGACTGTAATTATTTCTTATACTTTCATAACGAAGAACTCCACGAAGGATTAAAGAATCAGCATCGTAGACAGATTGCACGCGGCTTCGCAGATAAATAAAGTCAACACGAGACCCCCTCGTTCGTTGCTCGCGAGCCAAGACTATTCGCAAGTGAAACGTTAGACTGTGTCCGTGCCCAGAAGGTATATTTGCACAGCAAAGGGTTGAAATCTTGCCGAGCGCGACGTTGGCGTGTGCCGGTAGGAAAGTGTTCGAAATCGGAGAAAGCACAGAGTCCGACAGAGTCTCTTACCGCGTTGACCAGCGCGCCGTTTAATCTCCGGTTTGGGTTAGGCGTCCTCTTCAGCGTCTTTAGATGTCCTCTTCGACTCGTCCTTGCTCTTCTACGGCCTCCTACGAGGTCGTAGAAGCGCGACGATGACTTTCATGGTGATTTACGACTGCCGCGCGCGAACCAAACAGCCCGAAGCCGCTCCGAGGCGAAACGACAGGGACAGTCCATGAAAGAAGTCCATAACACGGTGCGTGTAAACACTGTGGCGGATAAGTACCAATAGTTAGCATGCTCGTTAAAGATCGACGCTCGCGACCCCTCCTCGATTGCGTTCTCGATCCTTGAACCGTCCTCTTGAATTTCCGTCTCGCTCGATAACGAGATGCCACGTTCAACCCTTCTCTCGTCGATGGTGATGCACTTTTCAACCATCGATCGACCCTGCTACAACCCTCGTTTTTCGAATCGTTAAAACTTTCCTGAGACGTTCTACCTACACTAAGAATCATCCTAGACTAAGCATTGCAGTGTCCACTGGAATAGTATCTACTTGTTTTTAACAATACTAGAAAATGTGCATCATGCAAAAGCTTCAAATAAATTGAAAGAAGATTTTTCTCTGCAGGATTTCGAATTTATTAATTTATCTTTTGAATAAAGAGTCGACAAAGTCCATGCCAGCTTTCGAATCAATTCCACGCGAGGTTTTTTCGAAAAGGGGTGGAATGAATCAGGTTGGTGTTTGTAAATGTTAATACGCCATGCAAATATGGCGAAATATTTCGATCAACCTGTGAGAAGTTGCAACAAATAAACTGCTGTAATCACGCAGTAGTTTTTGATCGGGTTTTTATTTTCGCATGGTCTAATCTCCATGCGCAACAACCATTCGCTTCTTTAAATGAAGAACGCGCGCGGAGACATTATGACCGGTGGACTGTTGTAATTACAGCGTCGGAAGTGTAATGTCTTGATAACTCATGCCGATGCCAGAAACTGGTTTAGAAGCTGTATAGATCGTCGTGCCGTATGTTTAACTACTTTACGACGGCAAAACTAATAGCAGATCACGGTGTATTTGCAGCGTCGCGTCGCGCAGGGATCGAGGAACCCTCGTTTCATTTGCTCCGCTGCCGTTTGCGAATGCAAAGATGAACGAGACGGGCAAATTATAAGCCGCGGAATATATTTTCACCAAAACAACACGAACGTAATTTGCTTACGCTCGCGGTATGGTCGCCGCGTATGTATGAATAATTCGATTACTCCTGGAAATTCTGCATGATTCACTTTTCGCGCGGCCACGCAAAAAGTTATCGCGTTGAATCGATCAATCCGATTATTATTAGTCCGCGAATGTTTACGCAATTTCCAGCGATCGCCGCGGAATTTTCAATGATTCACGCCCAATCAACATTTAATCTTTCAGTGGCATGAAACATTTTTATTTTGCCTCGTACCACTTACAAAACTTATCGAATACATTACTAAGTGCACACAGAAATTTTCATACGAGTTGTAGAAGTTAATAACGTTCAATGTCTAAATCGACAACTAATCTAAAAAATTCTTTATTTTTACAGGGTTATCCAAAAGTACCTTTAGGATGTTGAATGAGAATATCTGTGAAACGCCATGTTTGTGTCTTGTCACTTTCTTGTATTTCTAACATACCAATGATAGACGATTTTAATAATGGAGTCGCATACGACTGAAGAGCGTGTTAAAGTTATTCAAATTTATTTTGCAGTGAATAGTGCACGTTATAATGAAATGATTATTGATTATTTATGGCTGAAATTAAATGGGAAGTTTCGTAGTTTTGTGAATTTCTTCGATATTTTCGAAGTCACGGGTGAATTTTTCCTTTAACTTTGCGGGACTGGCGTGTGGGGAATGGTTTTCCCTGCGAGGAACGTTTTCGAGAGGATAAAAGGAAGGGAGCGGGGTCAGGTGAAACAGGAAATGGCACTCGTTAACAGGGAGCAGCGTAATAATGGCGGTAATAAGAATGTTGGTTGGTCGGAAGGCCACGAGGGAAACATTCGGAGACGAATTGAGGTGATTTCGGCGAGCAGAGGGCAGAGCAGACGGACGACCCGCGCGGTGCCGCGTTGTATGTATAGCCTCCGCGCCGTTCTCTCCCTCGGAGAGGGAAGTTCTTGGCGAAACCCCTCGGCGAAAAGGGTTTCTAGCTCCTGGTGATTGGTGTAAGTTAGCCCTCTGGGCAGAGAAAACGGTCTCGCAGGCGCATGCGCCAGCCACGGGGATCCCCCTTTGCTTTAGGGTTAGCCGCGGTCCTCCCTGCGGCCAACAGCCCAGGATGACACGCCCCGGGCTACCAGATCAATAAGATCCCTTATACCTACCAACCAACCTACCTACCTCTTTGGTTACGCCCTGAGATATACGCCGGTTTAAATTTGCAATACGTAGGTACCGAGAGAGAGGGAGAGAGAGAGTAGGATAGAGATAGAGAGCGTGTATAGAGCGCAGCATCCTTTTGTACCTTCGAGAACTCCAGGGGAAACCATCTTCTCGAGTGTGTCTCAATGGGCTGTGATGAAACTTTGCCCGGCCGGCGAAGTGTTAGAAAATATTGTGCAAATGGAGACTCGCCGGGATGCCACGCCGCATGCCGTGTCGTCTTGACATGATTTTGCGAAATAATAGGCTGTCGCGCGGTCTGGACTGGTCGAATCTCCACCCTTGATCGAAAGAAGTCGAGCGTTTGTCGGTGTAAGTATTCGTACGTTTCACGTGAAAAGTATTTTTGTTTTTAACAGTAGAAAGCACGAGTAGATGGGATTCAAGATAGTGGAAAGATTAAAGCTATGCAACAACGTCAATATGTTATTTAGAGTGTATCACAATGCAGATTAAAGGCGGATAGAAAATTCCAATTGGCGCAGTGAATGTTTTGCATAAAAATCTGCTATCTAGTTATTGACAAGATGAAATGCAATGATGAATAAGTTTGTTTAATTGTCGAGCAAAAACGGTTCGAAATGTGCTAATGGTAACAACAAAAAGAGGTATGCAACAATTGGAATGTATCACAACGCAGAATAAATGCAGAAAGAAAATTCCCTGTTTGTTGCAATTGGTGCGGCAAACGTTTTGCATAAAGATCCGCTGTCTAGTTACTGGCAAGGTGGAACGCAATGATAAAACTTGTTGTCATTGGCATGATTTCGCGAAATAATAGGTTGTTGCGCACCGGAGTAAAACGTGCTCGCGATCCAACGTCAACAAAAGAAAACTAAGAAAACTCGGTAATACAGTGCGTGACTGATGTTTGTCCGATAGAGCTCCGCGTGAAATGACCATTCGTGACGAAAATGGTGTGCAAACTATCAGAAATATAATTGCCGTTGTTTTGCCGGAGAAAAAAGAAGGGGATAGTGGAAATGGAAAGGGAACAAGTGGGGGTGGAAAGAAAAGAATAAAGGTGCACGCGTGGAACAGAGAGACCACCGTAAAAAGACGAGCGTAGAGTTTCGGGCACAGTGATGACCGCATCTCGTTAAAAGGCCTCCCTTCCAATTTCGCCAGCTCGATCTGAAATTTTCTTGCACGCTCGCGTGCACGCCCTGGGCTGTCACGATTCGGACCTAACTGCCGCGTTCGTACAACCGATTCAGGAATTCCTCGTAAGGTAATTTCATCTTTGGAATTCCTGTTTTGACCGTACGCATACGTTCCGTACACCGAAAGCTATTCATTTGCGAGAAAGCATCTTAATTTCGGCTAGCAACCGCTCGTAGCCTAGCAGTGGCTCGAGAAAATTCCTCGGGGCGATCGAATGGTCGATCACTATGCAAACCACGCAATTTTTAGTATGAAAGGTATCAACCTCAATGCGATGTACACCAGCTTCTCCTCGATTAAGTTTCACCAAAGTTTTCAGCAGTCTTCACTACTGCGTACAATTTCGTACTCCAGTTTCTACATTACTGGTTACATGTGGAACTTTACATCACTCCAATGTAAATAAATATTTTCTAGTGTGTTCTTTGTTTATGCTTGAAACACTCAATTCAAAGTTTTGAGATTGTAATTATACGAGTAACAAAAAGTTTCTCGTTCATGTTGTTCCTTCATTCGTATCTTTTTTTGGATTGGAACTGATTGCAGGGAAAAGTCGATCTCAGAAAATTTCCAGACATCTATTGAAATATCGACAGTCTTGGAATCGTCTTTCAAGTATCAGTCTTTTTCGGATATAGTAGAATATTCAGATAGGAACAGAAACGTGTGGGCAAACCGATACGTTTGGTCGAGTCCGCGAGGTAGGCAGGGTGGATATTCATGAATTGAGATGAAGTAAATCTCATCAACTGTTGATACAAGAGGCGTGTAGTTTGTAGTAGCAATAAAGAGCGAGGGGATAGTAACGTTCTACGAAACGGTCGAAGGAATTTCATTCATTGGTTCATTGCTCAGGTAGCCGATCAGAAATCTACCCTCTGGACTGCCCCCAGGTTAAATTGGGTCGTCGACCAGAACGATGGAACTGGAGGCATTGAATGCGTCCGCGTGGTCAGCAAAGATCGGAACCGTGTAGTCGTACAATCAACCGTTACCTGTGAAAATAACATGATTATGATTGGCGCGATCTGTTCGATAAAAGGGGTCGCCATTTACGGGAGCTGACAAAACCGAACAAAATTTAACGCGTTCTCTGGCCCCGTTGTAATACGTTTCTGGCACCGTTCTTCGTTCATCGTTAACATTCGATTTACAGGACACTAAAAATTAAATATTTCCATCGTTTCGATTTTGAGATCAATTGTACTTTTTATTTATTGTATTTATCGATTATTAATAGACTGCGGATCTTGATGCAATTTTAAAATGCATAAAGATTCGCAGTCTAATTATTAATTTACTTTGCGCAAGATACTGCTGAAACGTTAAAAATACCGATTAGAAAATTTCAACCTTAAAAAATATTTTACATATGCTAGAATATAAAATTTCACAGAACTGAATACGATTTTTATTTATAAAGGCTACTACCACTGAAAATGAGATTTCATTTGTCCCCACAAAAATTGAAAATTGCATAAACACCCGCAGTGTCTAGTAGTAGACTGATGTCCGATATTCGGTTCGAATAAAACGTTTGACAACGTTACCGGCTGGAATTTATGACTACGTGGATTTTTCTCAACTCCAAGAGTGCATGATTTATTACTTGAAACACATTCTGACAAAAATAGCAAGAGTATATACCCTGAGGAAATGGACATCGCGTTACTAGATTTTTCCATGTTATTTTGTAATGAAACTTTTCTCAATAAAACTTCCAAGTTTTAACGAAGCAGACATCCTCGATGTTGATCTTCTTCGGGAGCCATGGAGGATTGTTAAAGATAAACTGTTTATCTGCTAGTACTTGGGTTAATATACTCGGAAATGCTAGCAACTTCAGGGAACTGAAACACTCGAAAAATCGTACATTAATTTACAAAGATTGTTATGCTTCGTCAGAGGACATTCAATCGCTACGAGTATCACAGAATACAACCATACTCCACTCTGCGAATCTGGAAACACTTTGAACCGCACGTCGCGCACAAAGTATTCGGAAACATGCTTCGTTGTAAACAAAATCGCGGCACTGTAAGTACTCTAAAAGCTGTTTTTCGTTCAGCGAAACGTGTCCCATCCTCGAAATCGCATCGTGGAAAGTAGCCTTCAGCGGGGGCCGTTTTTCCACATTCGAGAAACAAAATACATCGGAGCCATCAGCGACGAGAAACAAAAAGGGAGCATGAAGACAACACTTGGAGGAGATAGGAACGCCGGTAGAGCATCCATCAATCGAACCGCATCTAGAATTGCGACTCTGGAAGTTCGGCCGGGTCTTTTGAAGCCGATATCGTTCGGCGAGATCGGTGCCCGGCGGAGAGGGGGGGTTGGAGAGGAGTAAGGGATAAAGAGTGATCCTTTATTCAGAAAATAAAATCCTGGCGATATTATCCTGGGCCTTATCCACGGCGTAAGCGTGCAGGCTGGCTCGGGTGTGGGACGACCAATCGGCTGCGAGCAGGGCGTCTCACGATTACGCGCGGATCTCTGCTAGGAGAGCGGGGATTGGGCCGGTGTGGGCCGGGATCGACCAATAGGATCGCGCCGAGCCGTGATGCTGGGCCTGAAGGCCCGTCCCAGTTCCCACCCCGACGAGTTTCGCCGACGAGCGGCGTCTATCTGGTAGCTAAGGCCCCGCGGGCGCAGTAACCCTCGAGTCTTCCTGCGTGTACGACGGTTTAAGGCGAACACTCATACACAAAGCTCGAGATATCGGAAAACAATATCCTCCGTGCCGGTAACTCGATAGATCTCGGCTTCTTGCACCTTCCTTTCTCCTCTCTGTTATTCTCTCTCTCTCTTTCTTTCTTTCTCTGGCCTCCTTCTCCCTCTTCTTCTTCTTCCTCTTCGCTGGACCCATCGCTCAGACCCACCCTGTCGCCTCTCTGTCCCGCCGGATCAGACATTGTCCTCTTTCGCCGGAAACTGACCCTGCAGAGACTGGTAGCCGGCACAGCAATCACGCGAAATTTACAACCCCCGCAGTACGTACACGCGTGTCGTGGCCAGTGTTCGGGCCCAGTGACGTTTACCGGTGAGGCCCCGAGTCGCGTGCACCTCCAGAACGGATACAGCGTCGCAGCGTCTGGTGACAGTGAACACAGAGGTCCTCGAGCCTCCTCGGTGAACCTGTAGGTGGGCCTTATCGGGGACCTGTCGATCGAACCTTCCGGATTTTTCGGCAGTGGTGCGCGAACATAGTGGCGAGTGCATTTCTAGACGATCGTTATCCGCGATGATCGCGCCCGTGTAAATCGGTACGCATACAGAACAGTCGTACAGGTTGTCCTCTTCGATCGGGAGAAGTGTCTTGTTCGTCCCTAATCGGTTTGTTCCTCCAGAGACCGGATGCCGAACCTAGACTACTACAACACCGCGAGGATGCATCAAATGGTAAACTCTTTTCAAGATATCGTTGGGAATGAGGATGCTAACGCCGCTGGTACGGGCTGATACGAGAACACGCTGAATTGTTACGTTCACTTTAAAACAAATCCTGGCAAGTCCTGTGAATTTTAAACTTGCTCCTCGAAGTAAAAAATTATCTAATTTACGATACAAATTGGTAGATAGCTCGTGGATAAATTGTCTACATTTTTGTATCAGCTCTGTGCCAACTCCCGAGGTCCCAACGATACATCTTGCACATCTCGAAGCGTTTTGCGCGTGGTTACTTGAGATTTTAGGATTCTTTGGCGCGATGCACTGCTAACAAAGAAATGCTAGATTCTGATGGGAAATCCTATATGCTTGAAAACGGAAATCATATGTGCCCATAACTATGAAAGTGGTCTAAGTGATATTTAATGTAATTAAATGAAATTCAATGTAATTTTTACGATATCAACATTACATTGAGGTTATTTAGTGTTAATATCCTTTTATGACTTGTGTGTGTGGACCACTTTCATAATTACGGGCAGATATAAATGCTTCTTCACTCGAAAGAGTTGCAAATATAAAAATAACTAGAAACATAAATAACTGAATCTATATCTCTCGTCATCAATCAATTTAAAATGATTGAAAATAAAATATAATTGGAAATAAAATGGTTGTGAAAGTTGGATCTTGACAGTGTCCTGCGTAGGAGGTTAGAAACAGAATACGTTAAAATTACGGAAGTTTTAACGGCGTTGTCAAGCGTCTGGGTTCGGAGCTGTTAGCATTTGCAGCTCGTTGTCGTTTCCACCCGGCATTTTTGTTCGTGACGTCGAAATGTAAGTACGGTTAGAATGACGGGGAAGAAACTCCCTTTTCATCATCCGAATAGCACTTTCTCAACCCGTTGAGATCTGACTGACGGCAAATGCTGAATACTCGCGAATCCTCCGAGGACACACCTTAAAGCGTGACTAAACTTTCCAGTCGTTGCAAATAAAATCGTTTATCAAATAAACGTATCTTTTGCACGTCTCGGCTGGGCATGCATCTGTTCCTGCTTCGTGAGTTTCTCTAACTCGACTCGAACACAATAAAAATATTACTAGACGGCGGATCTTTATGCAGAATAAAGATGGAACATGGAAATGGAGCTAAACAAAGATTTATTTCTTGTGTAAATAATTCAAATTGATTGAAAATAACGACTCCGTATTTCTATATATACACGTTTTAAATGTTTTTACTGATTAAATTTCAATGTTTTCCAAAGTACATTATTAATATTCTTGAAATAAATCCTTTACTTATCTTTGTCTGTGTAATGCACGCAGTTTATCTGTCATACGGAATCGCTCAGACAAGTGTCTCTAGTGCACACTATTGCGATTATGCAATGCAGTTAACATTATGCACGTAGAACTTTCTAAAGGCAATTAAAGACGAGATGTTCATTAATAATCGGAGAGTTTAGATCTGAGTGCATAGAAGACATTGCTTGAACTGTGAATAGGTCGAAACATATGTCAATGTTATGAATGATAGAAACTGATATTTTTGTACAGATAATACACGTACTCAAAGTAAATATTGTTTGATGAAAATAACCCAGTAGACTATTCATTTTTCCATTTTGTTCAATATGAGTTTATATTGTCTTATCGTAACGTGTATCAAACGTTCATATCTTGTTTCTCATCTTTAATATTATACAATAAGCGCATTCTCTTTGTTATTTGTTTCCTACTGCCTCTGTCGACTCGCGTGAGCTAAAGAAAAGAACCAAATATTTTCAGTTTTTGCATAACATTTATCAGGGAAGTGCATAGGATTTTTAATAAATACGCTATAAGGTTTCATTTCTCATCGAAGCAATCACGAAAATATTTGTAGCAAAACCATACTTTCGAAGATTCTATGAAAATTTGAAGTGAACCGGATGAAAATTGAGAAAGGTGCTCACGCCACCAGGTTTAAAAATCGTATTTCGTGAAAACAGGCTTTAGTTAGATGCTGTTGCCATATAAAACGAGCAAACCTGAATTTGTCTTTATTCGGTGGTCCCCGAATAAGAAACTCGTCTGTTCGAAAGTCGAAATTGATGCATGATCGAGAAGCCGTCGCGGCGGGTCGCGCCGTAGCGTTCGATACCTAGGAGGAAATCGGATGGGCCAGTTATACGGTGGAACGCATCGTCCATTCATTTCCTGCTATCTCGTATCTGAAACGTACACCTGGCCGCAGGTAATAAACCGCTAGAATGGCGTTACGACTCACAATTCGTCATGCGCCCCGGGGACGCGTTTAAGTGAAATAGATACGTCATTCTTATGGAATATAAGTTCATAAAATTGAGCGGTAAATCATCGAGAATTTCTTCGCAACGCCGCGCATATTTGCGCTCGTGCGCTCGTGCGCGCGACTGACCGACCAACCGACCGATGCTCTTCGGCAACCGCAAACCCCTCTGTAATGACAGGCTTTAACAGCGACTCGTAAAATCTTGCCACAATGGAATCATTCTTGGGGATCGGTGCCTCTATTGCGAGGCCTGAGTCGTCCGACTGAGTCACAAGTTCATTGGCTACGGTTCGTTAGCGTCGTCAACCTTGAACTTGAAATTTTCGAAACTTATCCCAAGAGAAACCATCCACAGTGCTTTTTCTTCTTTTAACACTTGCCTTGAAGATGTGACCGATCGGTCACACCTGGGTGCCCGTCGAAAATTTACGTTTTCGTATCAGGATTGTCAGCAGCGTCTTTCGCTCCTGCTGTCTCCTATTAAAATTCCCGGAACTCATCGTAAAAAGAAACAATCAGCAGAAACGAAGGGAGACATCATCAGGGAAACAACAATGAATTTCGTGAAACTTCCTCGAGAAATGTTACTGAAACATTTCCGAAAAATTGTTTCCTTCTATTTGTATATCTTCCTAATGCTTCTGAACGCGGATATTATAATCAGAGTGAATATTAACGTTCTAAACAATAAATAACAGGCGAAAAGGATGTCCTTTATTTCGATGCTAGTCTTCATAGTACTGCATAAGATTGTCGATTTTAGCTTCTACAGACTTCTACAGAATTTGAAGAAAGTGGAATCAAATAAAATCTTGTTTTCAGTGGTAGAGTAGCCTTTGTAGATCTGAAACAAATAAAAATCGTACGAAACATAGTAGCATTTGAAAATTTCCAGGAGCCATAAATGGTTTTTTCCACGTAATTGGTTTTTTCAATTTTGCACTGCTAAATCGGCCGTTTTCCCGACTGTGCGTCGGCAGCAATACTGTCTATACATACATAATCGAGGTTGCTTTGGGTGGCTGGTTGATGGAGGGAACGGTAATTATGCTAATGTCAACAATCCTCGCAAACGAGGGAAAATAATTACAATGGCGGCCGGTAATGATAACTGGGTATGATAGATAGCGCTAATTGCTTGTCCGGGGCCGCGCAAGAAACGCAACGCGACGCGTCGACGGACTTTGTCGTCGCGAAAAGAAATCAGCTGGCGGGGCTGATCGTGGAAGTTAACAACTTTAAACAGAGACCGAACGGTTATTAGTAGGCTGTTAATCGTCGCGGGTTGCCCCGGCATTCGGGGAGGCGGACGCGGCCGCTCTAACAATTCTGTTGTTGCTGTTAACGCCTTCGATGCTTTACGATCGCCAATTACTTTGGTCCGCGCACGGATAGCTGCACGCGCTCGGGCACAGGTTCCGAACCTGTATTGAAGGAACTGAAAATCGAGCCGAGTAATTGGCGTTTCTCGAGAACAAGCGCGCTCAAGCTCCTCGGATTGTTTCGATTTCAACGGCCCCTATTTATGTGGAACCTCTTCCTCATCGCGTGTGCGCTAGAGATCATCCTCTTCAACGTGTCTTCACACGTTCCCCTGCCAACAAACACGTACACGAGTTTTTACGGCGCCGTTCGAATCAATGTGAATCAATTTTCTTTTAACTTTCATATATTGAAATTTGTGTAGATGTCTGAATACTGTTCCTCTTCTGTTCGAAATATTTTTTCCTAAGATTATCGAGAACCCATGAACAACCGTGGCAATAGTGGAGTATTTGTACCATTAATTTTAATCCGAAAATACATTAGAAATTTCTTCCTCGGATAATGTTTCTTCTTCATTTGAGGCCAAGCGTAGCCGAACGTACAGGCGTACACGAAACTAGATACAAGCTTAATACTAAAATAGCTATAAAATTTGAAAGCAGACGTAGATGGAATCAAATTTTGTTAGCTTATAAATGACAAATCTTTACTACTTATCGCGAAGAAAATCAGCAAATTGAATGGCCACTCGATGGAAAAGCGATACCGGTTGCGGATAGTATTAAGATAAATAGTTTCGAGTGATCGATTCGTAACTGGTCGGGATAAATGGGTCTGGTCAGGGCGGAGGCGCACGTCAGCGAAACTGAGTTTGTCCGAGCAAAAAAATTAATGCTAAGTTGGTGGGAAATGAATGACCGATCGTTATTCATGCGTTTCGAGCGTTAGATGTTTTTATGCGTGATGTGTCTCGCATATTTCAATCTAAACGCCGACTATTATTATTCACTTTGGGTCTGTGAAGTCGACCTTTCTGTAGTGCACTATACTGATTAACAGACTGTGGGTTTTATGCATTTATGGTGACAATGAGTAAGTGCAAATTAAAACAGAAGAAAGGTTAAAATTATTAAAGTAAGAATGCATTGTCTATCTGACACCAGTCCCTTGCAATGGACGCACACCATTTTTATTTTGTACAATTGTCACATTGGGTGTCTTAATGAAAGGAGAATTAATGAAATTCCTATTCTATTCTGAATAGAAATAGCCACACATTTCTATTTTGAATTTTTCAATAAATCTTTCGAATCGGTAAATACAAATCGAAACACAAAATATCACTAGGCGATCGTGTTGTTCTTGTTGAAGGCTGGCTACCCTCTCATTTGAGAGCGAGACCTAACCCAGAACCCGCCGCGCCGTCAGAGCGTCTACGATTAAAACGGAGTTGATAGAAAACAATGAAAAAAGGACCTAGAAAACGAAACAGGACGTATATGGAGGGGGGCAGAGCGGGTGGGGGGATACGGTGGGCGAACGAGGGGAGTGAGTGAGGCCTGTTTCTTTCACCTGTGCCACCGCGAGCAATAAATAACCGCCAGCTTAGCTGATTTTACTGCCGTGTGTTTGGGTGATCCCAATAACGCCGGCCGAAGAAGGGACCAATAATGCGAAGAAAACCAATCTTCGCGCTAACTAGCCATTCAAACGGCAGAACTGCCAGACAAGTACTTCGAGGGACCCTGGTTAACCTCTGAAACGAAACGGTTTCAATCCTATTTCGGTATTAAAGAATTCGCGGGCAACGTCATAACCGCGTGGGCGGAAACGCCTGTTCGACCGTACACTGACACATTTACTCGTTTCGTGCTTGTCCCTGTCCAATTTCGGCCAATTTTTGGAAAATCTTTTAATCGCCAGCCTCCTGCTCACGACGCAAATTGACTCATTACTCAGTTTTACAAGTAGAAGCTTCACAAGAGTAGTTGCAATCTCAATATTGCACAAAGAACCATAATATTAACCCTTTGCACTCGGAGCTATTTTAACTCGAAAATTAAACATTTTTTCCGACCTAGAATATTTCCATTCGCTACGACTTTTGAAATGTTATGGATATGAAGTCTGGATATATTTTGGTTATTTTTGCTATTCAAGTTCAATCTTTTCGCAGAGTTCTCGACCAATTTTTGGAGAATTGATTAAATCGTTACTTGATCTCACGGAAGCCCATTCCGCAGTTTCAGAAGAAGAAGCTTCGCAAGAGTAGCTGCAATCTAAATATTGCGCATAAAGAACCGTAATATCAAACATAAAGAACCAAGTTTAATTTCTTTCGCTATCGTTTACCCGTCAATTTGCAAAGTTCTCGGTGATACCATCAAGAAGCGAGGTTGTTCTCTCCAATCTGAGTATCTCCGTGTACTAATACGCTCGCAAGGAACTCGCAATATTTCTTCAGTTAGTAACATTCGAGCAGCTCATTTAAACTGTTAACAAATGAGTGGATGGGGTGCATGGTACGGTACACTCGTAACCGAAGTATTTTTCGAGATGGTCCTTAAGCGTTCTACACCGAGCTAAGTAATAATAAAGCGTACCGTTACGAGCAGTAAAATGAAATTTACGTCGAAATTGAAGAAAAGTCCGTTAAAGGGGCGAAGTTTTATGAAAACCACCGGCTAGGAAGCGGCGTCCATCCAACTAACGAAGCCCTGCCTCGCCACTATTACGACACGGATACTTGTCATACCAACTTAATGGCCGCTTATCCTTGCAAACGTGTTTCCGATCATGCGTTGTCATCTGCGTGGGCAGACAAGCATCGTCTCGGACCCAGCGTCTCTTGCGCAATAATAATTGCTCGGGGATGGTAGCCATTAAAACGAACGATTTATCACCTGGCGTATCATAATTCAAGCGAACGCTATAAATGTATTAGCCTTAATTAAATTACGCTCACCACGGTTATTAATAACGCGCCGAAATCCAGCTTCCGGTCCGTCTCCTTTCTCAATGCGGAGAAAATCATCCCAAGATCTTTCTCCAGAGTCCTTAAGTCCTTTCAACCCTTCGAGGACCGGTATCCTGCACATAAATTTGGCAATTACTTACCTGATTACTACGCCAACTAAAATTTTGATGCGTGAATGCAGTTCTCCGAAAAAAAAATTTCTACCTAACGAATCTGTTGGAAAATAATTTCAATCCATTTTCTGGAGTTCTTCTTCGACAGGCAGAACACGCTGTTCTTTTTAATGTAGTTATTAGCAGGCTGCCGAACTTGCCACGGTTCGATGAAGTTTTGACTTCGGTTCTTTAAGCGACGACGTTCGAATTTATGGTGACTGTTCTCACTCGAAGATATGTTTTATGTTCCCGCACGCATTAGCTGGTCGAAGATCTTCCTCTAATTCCTTTTGCCATAAAACGCTCCTATCTCGGGTGCCGTGAATAGCGCACCAAGTTTTCGGCCCTTCGAAACTACTGTGAACGTTTCTTCTAATGTCTTATTCAATCTTCATTGTCTTAAAGATTTTCTACTCGTATAGTACATGTTGATTAATTTTGGAGTCTGAGTTTATAAGAGACTTTATTTTAAAAAATAGTGAATCTATTCTAATTTTATTTGTCTTATTCTTCCGCCAGTAAAAATTGCCGTACACTATTCCAAACACTTCTAACATTATTCAAGTCGTCTGAATTCTATAAATTGTAGAAATATCTGATTTGAAAGAAATGTCTTGGTGTTGGAATTAAAATTGCTTCGAGTCGAAAAGAGTTAAATCACGAGTGAGCCGATGAAAGTAGAAAGAAAATCGAGGCAGAGACACAGAGAGATACTATCTACGCGAATTATGTCAGACATAGAGTCTTGAGGCACGCCGTGCCTTATCGCTTAATGAGTAATTATAGCCTGTTTGTAGAGGTAAATGACAGATTGCGCAATTTTGTCAAAACTGCCGGCACGCATCGGTGCACCTGTGATCGATCGGACGATTAGTCGGGTAAGACAAGTGCATAACACGCTCGCATCGATATAATTAAGCGGTGTGCGTGGGAATTATCTGATTGTGGGAACCAGGCACCGTAAAATTAACTTTTTTCGCTCGGTAAAACTTTGCACGAGCTTTTCGAAGGTGATTACGTGCGCAAGCAAATATCAGCTCCTCCTTCCTCGATGCAACGAATGCAACCTTAATACATTATACAATGCAAATAATCGTTCTAAGTCGATGACTCAGGAAACCAGATTTATGCTGATGACAGGATTCTAGCTCGTAAATATTCCGTCAGATCTATTTTCAGGCCCCCGCGGGATTTCTTATTACACACAAATTTCGCGAACAACGGATCTTCATCTCGAAATACTTGTTCTATTTACTTTGTTCAATGCAATTGTTATTTTTAAAGGATTCATTGAAGTTTTGTAGATCAATTCATTATTTTAAAGATCATTGAAGAATTGGAAGATTATGAAAAATTATAATTTCATTTGATATTATCTTATCGAATGAATAAAGATGAGAAGAAATGGACTAGTAGATATAAAAATAAAATTCTGACAAGAAAAATTACTAATTTCAATTGTACCTTGTATTATTCTATTTGTTGTAGCAATTCGAGATTTACGCAAATATATGAAAGCTCATTGTTTGAGCATGAACAGCAGCCCAATCGGTAAAAGCGGAGTTGTTCAGGATGTGTCCCGTGATGCAGCAGAACAGGGTTCTGGCTTGGTGAGCCTCTGAGCTCTCGGTATCTATATAATAACCGGTTAAATTCCGGTAGTGGCGATCCTTACGAACGGTAGCCTCTAATCTCCCTAATTCCAGGTTCCTTTGGCCAAATGTGGGCCAACATTGGAATTATTCGGTAATTGTAACGGATCGGAATGTTGTGCGTTGCTCTTTAAGGGTTTGAGACGCCGCGGCCGGTCCGGCCAATTTCGCATCTCCATGTGCTCGTTTTGTTCGTCGATTCGCGCCACCGCCATTATCGCAGGCCAGCGTAGGTTCGATTCCATCAGAGTGATTAGCCGGGTCTTATTCTTGCCCTGAATGAACGACTCTTTGCCCGGCATGGCCAGAATTCTTTATGAACGGGGTTGCAGCTACACTCCGGCACAAAAAGATAGCACATCCTCTATTTCTCCTCCTAAAGATGGTAGTTTTGAAAAAATTTCTTTTCACATCCTGTAAAAAAAGTTATAGTGTTTGTAAGAGTGTCCGAATATTAGTGGGAGTCACTGTATTTGTTTCGAGTGCCAGCTGGAATGTTACGGGTCCTTCCGATCGAGACCTTCCAATGGGTTTCTTTAAATTATGGGTCGTGGCTAGGGTATCCCGATTTTTTGGCCCCTAGAGTTGATGATGGGCGGCTGCACAGACTGCCGAAGGATTACGAGGAACGGTAGCGTCGGTGGTTTAGATAGTTTCATTGTTCCGGCAAATATAATTCGATGCAATCGTTTTCATCGCTGCTGCTACGAGATCGATCACAAAAATAAGTGTATCTTCGGTACATAATTTCAACCGTCTGAAGATAAACAGTTCGTGGCAAATCAGGTCTACTCTGGAAAAGAAAATCATTTATAAACGAGGCTGAATCTAGCAGCTCCTTTACTTTCGCCTATCATTTGCCAGTTAAAAATGAAGTCGTAAAATAGGGAAACGGGGAAATTAGGATATCTTAATGGCAAGCGGCGCAGCAGTCGGAAGGCATCAAGGGAATCGTGCGGCAATTAAAAGAAATTGCAACGCGCGCTGCCGCCGCACTGCACCACTTTTTGCCTCATAACGCGCCAAGGAGAAATCATGGAAACACGGCTTTCGAAGGAAAAAGTGGATTCGCGTTTTCCGCTGGATCAATCGTTTCCAGTCTTGCCGACTGAATCTGTTCCGCGCGTTCCCGTTCCCGATTAAATTGTAGAGTTCACGTGCTCCTTCGCGCGAGTCCGCGTTTTTCATTGCTCGGAATTGCCGGTCGCGGTCGCCTGAAACGTTTCCTGGTTTAATCATAGCGATTAAGACGACTGGACGGATGAACCGCATGCGATACTAATCGAGGAAGTCGCTTCGACGTCGATACTTTTAATCTTCTGCGATTAGGCGTGTGTGCAGGCGAGCATGATGGGTCTATCAACGTATCTGCGAAAGATTGAGCTGTTTCAGCGTTTCGAACGAGCCCTGCTCTTGCGAAATAAATTAGAAATTTGTCATTGTTAGTTGAATTATCATTCGATTTGTCGTGCTTTCTGAAAACCTTCAGTTAAGGATACAAACTTCTCAAAGAGACACATTTTGTTATAGAATTTTAACTTTTCATCCCGCAGTCTCTTACATCTTTATCAATTTGCAAGTTTCTCAGCATTTTTGTAGCTTGTACAAACGCCGTTGCAGAGGAACAAATTAGCAACGTAAATGTCCATCGCGCCTGTAACAATTCGCATTTTCGTATCCGATCGGAAGGTACGCGTGTGAAGTGTAGAGCGAAGAAAAATGCGCGATCTTCGAGGCACGAGTAAAATGAGTCGTTTTCCCGGGTTTTTCTTTGGCAATTATATCGGCATTCTGTCCAGCAGGTTCAGCTCATTACAAATTCGATGTTGCGCGACGTGAGACAGAAAACCTGACGCGACGCAGAGCTGCATAGGATGCATGTAGAGAGACATCAGTGCAGTTAATAGCACTAAATTGTGACCATAAAGTATCCGTGCACGCAAGAAAGCAGGACTATACGTGATTGCGGTGTTCCTGCGGTTTTAATATACACGTGTTCGAGGAAGAGGCTGATATCGGACGATGAATATTTTTCAAACCGTTGAATTCCTAATTGGATCTTGATCGTGTGAACTTTTTGCGAGTCACTTCGTGACAGATTCTTGAACGGATAGGTAAAATCGTGGCTGCACTTTCGAGATCTTTAACGACAGGATACATCGCACGCGAGTTGTAGCGTTTGTACAAGTGTACTGATTAATAACCGGCTGATTTTTCTAGAACCATTTTTTTTAAGTTGTATTGAACGTTGTTCTGACTTCTTGAGCAAATGTTCAATTTACTAATCGATTTAAGAGAGAATATTTGTTCGCCTTTTACGATTTTCTTAGCAGCAATGAGTTCGTCTAATGGGAAGATTAGTTTTCATTTCGATTGTGTTTAAACTTGAAATCATTTATGTGATTATATGTTATACATTATTGCAAGTCGTTCATTAAAACGAACAGTTGCAGCAAAAACTGCTAACGTTTGCATTTTAGTTATCAGCATCATATTTCAGTGGGGATTAAAAAACTGGTGGCAAAAAGATTTTTTTTTTAAAAGAAAAATATAGTATGTTTTGCTGGTATCGTTCTGGCCGAACGATACGTTCGGACCAACGCGCTCTCTCTGGAAGTGTAAATAAATTAACCTGGTCTGCCGCGAGTAAACATTACACGAACAGCCACAATTTCAACGCAATCAAACAGTTTGCACAACTGGATTTACATGCGGATACGCAATAATCGACGTTAATAATGGAGCGTGGTAATCTTCATCGCGTAATTCGCAAAGGAGAGAACACAATAGATCAAAAATCGATGGAAAAACGTTGGGAAATATTTATACGGTTCGAACCCGGCGTGGCGCGGCGCGATGAAAGGACGAGTTATTAGGTTTTTTATTACTCCGATAACTTGATGCTTGAATTCGTTGCTATTGAACCGTCAATTTATCACTGTGTACAGGCAAACGTAATGTAATATGTAGCAAAAACATTCGATATTAATGAAAAACGTAATGTCGCGTTTAATACAATGTATAAAGGAATTTAAACACTTTGCGCTGTGTAAAACACAGGATATTGTAAATGAATCTCGTTATATGCAGTTCCGTGTTCTTCGACAAATGTTGGCCGCTTTGTAATCATTAGACAGCGGATTTTATGCGTTTATGACAAAAATATGTGAGTGTAACTTAAAACAGTAAAAGCATTGGAAGAATTTCAGAAAACTGTTACATTATATCGTCAACCGATTAAACATATTAAGAAAGAAAATTTTCTATTCCACTCCAGTTTCATGAAACTTTCAATTTTTCTAAAAAATTCTTGTTACGTTGTGTAGCAATATTTAAAAAGTTATCGTCTTTAAGAGTGTTGTATTCGCGTCAAATTTTACTGCATTCGCTTGCCGATAATCGTAGCCTGAACTGACAAATTTAGTGGAATGTTTCGTAAAGCAAGAAGCGATTTCTCGTTTGCAGGAGATTTGCAAATGGCCGGACAAATTGCGAGCGAAATGGAACGTCGAGTACCACGGAGCCGCAACGGCCATTCGATCGGTGGTTAATCGTCGGCGAGTAAAATTCCAGGGAGTACGGCGCAAGAAGCGACGACGGGGACAAAAGACGATCGATAGCGAAACGGTCTAGATCCCATCGGTGAGGCAATCGGTTGAAAAATCACGAGAACGATCTCGTTGCGGAACGGGGACCGTCAAACCGGTGCGGCGGATATCTCTGTCGCGGCAGTGTCCGCTGAAACTGCGGTGTTCGGTCGCGTTTCCATGAAAGGCATCGCCGTTTTGCGGTTTACCGATGGCGGAGCGAAACGATCACTCGGCTAGGAAATGGCTCGGTAAATAAGTAACGCGGCTCCCCTCGTTAACTCGATTTAATGGCGTGTCGTTAGCAGTCGTATACCCGGCGACGCTCTGCCTAGTGACCATGGCAAACAGAAAAATAAATAAAAGAAAGAAAACGAGAGAGAGAGGGAGAGAGATGAGTACACCCGGGAATTCGGGATACTGAGAATTGTTATGGCTCCGCTCTCCGGATGAACAAGGACGGGACAGAACCGAGACAAAACGTGTTATTGTGCCTTACCGGTTCCACCGTATCCGGTTCAAGTTCCGCGGACCGTGGCGATACCTTCAGATCAGGGAGTTCCAACTTGTTCCCCTGCGAGAACCGCAACGTCCCCACCATTAGTCGAACCTCTTCCCACTACTACATACAGCCGTAGAGTTAGTGGGGAGGCAGGAGCGGCGCAGGGACAGGCGAAGTTCTACATTCTACGGCAACGATGAAGTCTAAGAGTGGGGGAAGCACCTAAGCGGTGAAGGAGCGCGTGTTTCCCGCGAGCCACATGTTGGAACTCTCTGCCTTTCGACGATGATGAAATTAATGATCGTAGCCGCAAAATCCGTGACGTCACCAAGACATTTGTGTGTTAAATATATTAACACATTTACTGATCTCAAGTATTGTATTGTAAAATGTTCGAAGAATACATCAGATAAATTGAAGATGTACATTACAAAAATATCGTACGTCAAACTGTTTCTACCAAGCTACTTTCTACCTGTACGTTCCTGTCGCTTCGACCTTCCATTCGACAAAAAGAAAAGCTCGTTGAGAAAATGTAGAGAAAATAACGTCATACGTAAAGAGACGGAAGGGGAACGTAAGAAATTTTCTGAAAACAAAAGACACAGTGAACACAATGTACACGAGGAAGGTTGTTATACATAATATTGAGGTTGGAAGTTGATTGTATTGGTGAAAGAATCGCAGACGAAGGAAACAGATATTTTCGATGCAGTGTAAATTGCAATGCGCTGTGGCATACGGTACAGTGAACGCACACGATTCAACACTGGAACAATTGGGTAACTATTTCTCAGGCTAAGGGTCAAAAACGCGCCGACAGACAACAGCAGTAATCGGGTCTACTATTAGCATTTGCGTTCCCTATCGTCGAGTTAGCATTGCGCAAAGAATTCTGAACATGCACGGCTAACGCGTGATATTACATCACGTGATTCACTGAAATTATAGTAAGACCAGTCACAAGTATCCTCCTTCGAAGACGTGCAATTAGACTTTCACTTGGCGAATAGAAACCGACCAGCTATCATAGTAATTAACGATATTGTAGAGATCATTTGGGTGAGTCGTTCCGAATCGGTATGGAAGAAAGAATTACAATCGTTTTAATGTGTAGAACGTTTGATAATAATAATTCGTCTCGTTAGCGAAGAAGAAGAAATGAAAAGGAGCTTGGGAAGAACGCTGCAGGAACATCAACATTGTTAAACGCCACTTGGGCTGGTAGTCCGAACGAAAAGAGAATTTTCAATGGTTCGCAGACGTTTAAAGTCGAAAGTCACTTCACAAAGAAACCCGAGGGCAAAAGAACCGATGAGAAACAGGAACGCAAGACGAGAGACAACTGCGACGAAGGAAAGTTTGATGCCAATCGCCCGTGAATTTTAAACCAAAATGCAAACGATCCCTTTGAAAAACTTTCGAACCATAATGTCATCTTCTGCCGGCGAAATTCGTTTTGGACGTCTGGTCAGATGCCCAACGGACTACCGTTCAAGACTAGTTTACCCCCACATACTCCTCGTAAAGGCTTCTAGAAAATATCTCTATATAATAAGGTGTAAATAATTTACATAATTTTCTTTTCTGTGTTTCACTGCTACTCGTTTCATAGAAACTTTCAAAAACCTCGCGACCCTCAACTTAAAAATTAGTTACCTGCTGGATCTTCTAAAATGGACGATTCAGAAAATCCGTTTAAGCCGGGACAGCTTCCAGCGATGCAATTGAATAAATAGATTAAAGCGAGGCTATGGCACACAGCGTCATTAGGGGATGTCTGGAGTGAACGAAAGTATGCTTGCCGGCTGAAGCTCATTCGCCGACCGGTTGGCCTATAGGTGTTGCTGGACAAGCTATGGAATTAGCATCGCAGAACGAACGCGGGACGGCAGCGTTGCTGGACCAGCAACGACGACAGTGGTGTTCGCAGATCGCCGTGAACGCGTGTTCACGCGTGTTCATTCACGTGGAGGAGGGTTCGACGTTCACCAGGCTGGACATGGAACCCGATGCTCGATCCCGTCGCGTCGCGTCGGTGTATCAGCGGCACATGGCGTAGAAACGCACTATGAATATTCAACTGGGTAGCCGACATGGCTACGTTCGAATCCATTATTCATTCGTGCGGCAGCACCCGAGCGATCGCTAGTTGCGTTTTCCGGCGAGCAGGATCGTCGACTCCAGCTAGACAGAGAACGGGATACGGTAGAACCAGAATTTGAGAGAGAGAGAGAGAGAGAGAGAGAGAGAGAGAGAGAGAGAGAGAAAGAGAGAGAGAGACGGATCACAGGTAAAGTTAGTGCAGATCAGTGGAAATCTGTAGGAAGAGGGCAAAGACTCAAAATGAAACCAGGAATCGATTGTTCTGGTTTCGTCTCTGTAAAACGTGCACTAACAAGTAGCACTACCCTAACAACAAAACCAATTGTTGTTGCTCTACTACGAACATATTTAGATCACATCGCGTACATAATCTGGCAGTATAAAGTGCCCAGAGAGTTAGCAGACAGGATTCAGAAAGCAGCACAGCGGGCCAGACGGCAATTCTAGCTACGAATAATTCAAATTGTACAAATGAATGGGGGTAAACTTCTTATATCTTTTATTCTTCTATTTTATTTTCACTTGTAGATCATGCTCTTATAATCTTGCCGGAAAAATGGAGAAATGTTTTTCACATTGAGTAATTTACATTATATTTTATTTCAATTACATTGTATTTGGATTACACTCATGTTTCGCGTAATTAACAATTACATTAAGTGAAGGGATCGAATTATGTAATGCAGTTACAATGTAATTCAAATACCGTGTATATAAAATACAATGTAATTCAAATACTGTGTATACAAAATACAATGTAATTCAATTACGTAATTCAATCACAATGTATTTAAATCAGCACAACTCTGTTTGTCGCTAGAATTGGCCCACTGTGCGCAGGGGGTGACACTGTCGTGCGCATACTGGCCGGAGACGGTGCTCTCTCAATTTCAGTCCGATCTTAGAAAATAAAGGACGCCGGTAAGAACCGGTTAATATGCAGACAAAAACGCGTGCGTGCAGAATAGTCGAACGTAAAGAGAGTAACGAATGATGAAGAGGAGACAAAACGAGGAACAAGAGAGAGAGAGAGAGAGAGAGAGAGAGAGAGAGAGAGAAAGAGGGAGAGAGAGGGAGAGGGAGATATCGTTGTGGTCCACAGTTTTATTCGAACGCTTCCCCGATGCTTCGTCATACGTAGGATCCTCCTCGCGGTGTTCGCGTGCTTTTTTTGCGTCGTCGCGTTCCTCTTCAGGATCCTCTGCTTCTGGACCCCTCCCCTGTTCGTGTAGTCCCTGCTCCTCGTGGTTTTATTCGCTGGCGGGAAGAATGCGCTCCGTTCGGCCCAGTAATCAGCCCGAAACGGCCCGAAGAAGGGGCATCGCTTACGCAACAGAGAAACCCGTGGTCGAATTTTTCGAATACCTGAATAAGCGAAGTCCACACCGGTCTCGCGTCGAGGAATTTTTCAAAATTAGTCCACTTCTCTGGTCCCGACGGGCCACGTATCACACCGATACATCAACATTACGTATTTTCAAAGCTGGCGCGCGGTTCGAAGGCTTCACACGTCATTGTAAATTTGGCAAATGTGATTTCGAGAAATTGTCAATATCTTTTTGGAGATTTTATGCTGCGATGCAGGGTGCTTGTGCGAATGTTTCTCGCGGATATTGTTTCATTGCGTTTCGACGTCGCGAGAACTAGCGACTCATGGGATTGCTATTTTGACTGCAACTGTGTGTGTCATTGCGGCAAAATGGCGGTGGCTCCGCATCAACGTCGCTGGCGCGTTACGGAATTTGCGAAGACAAACAATGTTGTAACTGTGCGACGTGGCTTCGGATGGAAGTTCCATTGTAAGGCACCGAGTGACAAGACAATTGTGAACTGCAAGGGTCGCAGTCCCTTTCCGCATTATCAACTCCACAATATGTTTTATTAAGAATTCCGTATTACGTTGAAATAAATCTCTTAAGAAATTTTCTACAATAAAAAGGAAGAATGTCGTGTCGATCCGAAATCTATGAATTAAATAGCAGGGCGAGGGATTAATGAAAATCGGCACGACACGCACACAGTGCAGGGAAGAAAAGGAGAGCAAGAGGGGTATCAAAGCGAAGCGGTTGTGCTAATTACGCTTTCTAACAAATGACTAGCATATGGGTAACCGGCGACGACGCGTGTTTTACACGAGATTACACGCATTAAACACGAACGCGAAAGAAAGAGGAGGACCGAGGGTAGAAGAAGGGAATAAAAGGGAAGCGGAGGAGGTAGCTCCTCGTAGGAACACCCGCGGTGATCTACTTACATCTGCATTAATGCGCCGCAGGTAACTGCGAAGGGCAACTGCGAAGCAGGTGTTCGATCCTTTAGCCGCGCGTCGCGCCGCAGGATTTCGTGACAGAATTTTTCCTGAAATGTTGCGTTTCGTGTTCCCGCGATCCGAGCCGAACCGGGCGCATCGTAATTAACGTCCGAGAAAAAGTTCGCTTGGCCTCTGTTATGCAAATCGCGTTGTACGATGCCGCACCGCAAAACACATGTTTGTAGGAGAAATAGGCAGGCCATGTCAAATATAAAACACTCGGTCCGCATCTATATTAACCCGCATACACAAACGTCCTGGACGTCCAATTATGGAGAATTATGCGCTTGTAAATACCCTCGAACGCTTTCGACGTGCAAATACTGCGTGCGACAAAATGGGACGTTCGAAATGAATTGATTAAGCGTCTGCTCACGAGAAACACTCTAGAAACAAGTCTTGAAATTATACAGTTCATATTAAATATTTATATTGAATTGCATTCAAACACGCACACACACATTGAATCGCGATTTCTGTTCTAATAATAATAAATAAATTAATATTCATATTTATTATTATTAGACACAGCAAAAATTTGATTTCGAAGTAAAAGGGATGAAATCAATTTTTATTTTATTCCTGCTTCCGTACGTTCTCCATTTGTTGCTTCGTTCAATCGATCGCTAAGTAAGTGTTTCGCTTTGTTCTAGGTAAGTTGTGACCGGAGAACCGCGGTGAACGTTTGGATAGTAATTTCGGTGGTAAGGCTCAGAATGACGTTCAGATGCATGCCGGCCTTTCAGACACTCGGAGGCAGTGACTGCAGTGCGTCTTGGGTAAGTTCGTCGTTTCTTATGCAACTGGATTGCTGCAATTGTAAATCCACTGTACGTTACACGAATCCGTGTGTACAGCGCTATATCTCTCCCTCAAATACAACTCCAACAATCTTTTAATTAATCAATAGGCTGCGGATGCATGTAATTTTATTTATACTTTAAGAAAGCGGGATCAAATAAAATCCTATTTTCATTGCTAATAGCATTTGTAGTTCGAAAATATAAAAATCGTACTAAACTAAATATACTATAATGAAAAGAATGAATAAAGATGGGGTAACTAGATCGTAAAACAGTGGAGAACAATCAATAAATGTCGTCGTTTAAGAAATTCGAAGAATACGTGTATCATTGAATGCACAAGGATATTTGCACAATCGCTCCATAAAATGTGTTCGCATAATGATACCTTTCCGCGAGTATGGTCTTTACACCAACGAGGCTAAGGAGTTGTCGAGTTAATCGCCCTGACAGCTGAATAAGTGGGAACCGTTACGAATGCAGAAATTTGCTAATTACTGATAATTACGGCCGCGTTATCTCGCGAGCCATCGACCAAAAGAATTGATCGGACATAGCCACGTTCATATCCAGTCGTTTACATATCTCGCGAGTACATCGTTCGACACGGCACGTTAAGTCCATCTGGTTTACTAACATGTTTCCCGGCCGCAGTTTCCACAAATTAGGGCGAACAAGAGCCTACGGATCTTGGCGGAATTGAGAGATCGCGCGAACCTCGGCATCTTGAAAATGATTGCTTAAATTTGAATTATTTGATCAGCAACTGAATATTTGTAGGATCACGACCAGTCATTATTTACGGATCTCACCAGAAATTTATATTAGATATTCGCAAGAATATTCTTGAAGTGTGAGTTGGGTCTTGGTATCGAATTTATTTATGTCGCAACCTGAAATGCATCTTGTTCGACCGAGCAGGTCTCTGCGAACGATTAGCTGCTCATAAATGCAGTCACACTTGCATATCAGTGATCTCCGATTAAGATATCGCACGGTTAAAGCTTCCGGTCATTAAGTACAGATTACCGACACATGTGTGAATATTGCGACACGCAGCATTGAAATCGCTCGGATAAACTCTGACGATCGTGGTAAGATTGGCGCTTCGAATACATACTTTTGCAATTGCTACTTCAAGTCCAGAGGATCAACGATGAAATTTCACCGTACAATTCTTACGTTGTACTTGGAAATACGAGAAAATTCACAACAATGAAAGACGAATGAAAAATGAAGAATTTCACGAAGGAGAAACAAAGAAATTTACAATTCAGAATAAAGAGATCCCGGTAAAATAAGATTGAGTTTGTAAATGTAATGTTGTTTAGTTTAAAAAAAAAGGAGAGTTGGACAAGCAGATAAGAACAGCGGATTTTACAATGGCACGCGAGCTAAACAAACCCCCGTTGAAATTAAAACCGCCGCGGCTCTCCGAGCGGAAACAAACCACGATTCTTCTCCATTATTTGCCAACATGCGAGATTACTAATTCAACGAATTTAACCTGCGTAGGAAGCGGTAGCTCCCGCCACGAGAGGTTCAATTAAAGATGGATCGTTCCTTTTGTCTGTATAGTTGTTTACTTTTTACGTGGAACCGTAACAATGTCGGAACGTTGCAAGGCGTCGATAAAATTAAGCAGCACAGAGGCCGGCGCATAAACCAACGTATGCCGTTTCAATTGCAGTTACATTTCCCCTCTGTATTATTTTCGTGAATTTTTCAGTCGCTCGAAAATTCTTTCGCGAATGAAAAAACCACGAATTAGTAAGGCAGGTTTGTAGAACGTGAAGGAAGGAACTACGGGGGGCGAACCTTTTTACAATTTCTTTCCGGCGGAGCGAGACTGTTGCGAATGTTGCTTTCCTGCTATACTGGATTATTTGGAATTAAAGTAGGACCTCGTAGGTACTCATCTTGCGATTCTCTTCTGTTTCTACAAGCTCTTCTTGTGATTTCTTTGTAATTAAAGTGCCTATTTTATAAAATGAAAATGGTACTTACTAATTTTTTCTAATGTAGAGAGAACATGGATCCAATATTCTTTTTCTATTCAAAAGCATTCTGAAGAATATTTGTCTGATCAGGTACGTTCCGCGTGTGTGCGGATAGTATAATTCGATGTTAAGCTGGTTAATGGAGGTTTTACTGTAGGTGTTGTCTGTAAATACCAATCGTCTAGGAAATTTGAAAAAATAGCTTTCCCTTTGAAATGTCTGATTCGGAATTTTGCAAAGGAAACGCAAGAGATGAGATGAAAGGGGAATTTTCGCGAATAATCCGGTGGCTGATCAGAATAAAGTGTCGAGTGGTTATCGCAGGCCAGTGAAAGCAGCGTTCGCGGAATTGCACGGAAAACGAGGTTGCAAGGAAGCCCTTTATCGCGAAATAATACGATGGGAATCCGTCTTAAGGCGTCTGCGCGGCCAAGATCTTTGCGGCACCGACTAAGGATTCAAACCTGCCTTCTTATTCCCGTTCCGTTGTTATTACTTTGTTTCCTTTCTCCCCTCTTTCCAAGACGAGTAAATAACTCCCCGTCGTTTATTCATCCCACCCTCGAGTTTATAATGGAGATTATCTTATTTGCGGTGAGCCTTGCCTTAGACCGCGAGACGAAGTCCGAGTTCTTGATAGAAAAACCACGACGGAGCCGAGGAAAACCGCGGCGAAACGATATCCGACGGCGCGAATAAAACGAAGAAAGAGGGTTTGCGGCGAGGGTTAGCGGAACCTTGAATAATACAATTTTTAAGCCGGCTGCTGTCTGTCGTCGGGGCTCTTTCAATTTGCGCTCGCGATGCTGCGACACAGTGGTCCTTCTCATTGATTTCAAAAATTCTACCCAAAGTGTAACATTTTTGCTCGCCATAGTTTAATATTGCTTTTCATTTAAAATGTACCAAGAAATTTTGAAGAGGTATTAAAAACCGTTTTTAAAATACTTCTTCAAAAAACGTTCTGGGACCATTAAATATTATAAACAATTTTGGCCAGCTAAATCAATGGAAACGACCACAGCGCCACGCCTTGGAAGATCCTCTACATTCTACACAAATCTCAATTTTAGCGATGAATGATCTTTTGAAAAATTACTACCGGGCTAGAAACTTGTGATTTTATAGATCTGGATTTCCATTTACAAATTGAACTTGTTCCTCATCGTGGTTCTTATAAAATAAGCCATTTGGAATTTATCGAAAAATGTTTACCATCGGTTGAACAGCGTTTCCTGTAAGATGAATCAGCCTGTAGATTTTTGCGAGCGGTTTTCTCGAATCGGAGGATGCACCGGGGGTCCGTCCGTGTTCCTAGTTGTCGGATTCCGTCGACGAATCGCACGTAGCCCGCTGCACCTTGCAATTACGCGGAAAGGCGGTGCATCGACGCTCGCGGAGCGTAACAGGGCCGGCACGGCACGTTCTTCCCCACTTTTCCCCCTTGTAGCCAGCCCCCGTGCTGTTTCATTATTAATTATCAGGTCGCCACTATGTTATTAGTGCACTAGGAGAAAACGCCCGCCTTCCTGTTCGGTGAACGGCGCGGTGCGCCGCGCGGATCGGCGCCGAGCGGAGCTGAGCGAAGCGGAGCCAAGCGGAGGGACTCAATCCTCGAGCCCAGTCGACGATGATAAATAACGACGTGGCGGGTACACGCGCACGTACAATCTGCTGCATAGCCGTTTGAGCGACACGCAGGTGTAATTACTATTATCAATTAGCGAACGGGAGGGCAGATTTATGAATTAGGAATGCAGGGTTCCGCGAGCGATAATCCTCGCTTCTAGAACCGCCGCGCCGTACCCGAGACCGCGTTTCTCTTTCCCTCGGTATGTTTCCCGATAAACTTTGATCGATCGGCTGTTATTAAAGACATTTTTGCGACTGGCCTTTTTACGCTGCGACGCGGCGGCGTCAAACGTACCGCAATCCGTCGGCCATGGTGTTCGTGGGTGAGCGATTGTATTTGTTTTGCAATTTTTCAAAACGTAATGCTAGACTGTTGCTAATGCGAGGGAAAGTAGTCCAGCGAATCGTGGGAAGGTATAGTTTTCGGTGGATGTAGGCATTCTCTGTCTTCTGGTTTTCCCTTAGACTGTAATTAGTTTTCATATCTAACACGTTGATTTATGGAACGTTTACTTTACGCGCGGCACAGATCAATTTTATTCCAGACGATTATTAATTGTTTGCTAGCACGGTGTTTGCTTCACGCTATTAGCCAACCGCTTACGTAGTTAAACAATTCGAATTAACACTTCTTCTCTATTAATATTGATAGGATTGTTTAAAAGATTTCTACTGATTCAGTCACGCCGGAATTGAATGGAGCCTTCGAAGAGCATGATTTCACAGTAGATTCAGCCATTCGTCCTCAGACACAGAAGCCTGGCGCAGTCGTATTTTCTCCCTCGTTCAAAACTGACCTATTCTAATATTTAAAAAAGCAGTTACGTTTACCACCAAGCGTAATCAAGTGCAACAGTTGCTTTCATTGATCGTTATTTATAAATGTATCTTTCTTATTCGTAGAATGCAACAACAATTCTCAATTTCATCTGCTCTAAATGCATAAAGACACGCAGTCCAGTACTAACAAATGGAGAAGCAACGCCATCGCGTAATAAAATATAAAATAATGAAGGTATTTTCTCGAAATCTAGCATTGTTTTGCTGAACGGTCCAAACTCTCTCGGCAAATGTGCGTCGCGACGATCATCGAGCCGCTTAAAAGTCCGCGCGAAGGGAAGCGGCATCGACGTTTCGCTTCGAATTATTGCCTGGTAATTAATGCGACGTAATTAAGAGAGCATAACAGCGGGAACGTAGGAATGGCGGTGAATCGCGGCGCGGTGCAATGACGAGGCCGCGTACTAGTCAGCCAGGGAGGCAGGCAGCCAACCAACCAGCCAGATAGAGCGAGTGAAACCAGCCAACCAAGCGAGCCAACCAAGGCAACCAAGCCAGCCAACCAACCAACCAACCAACCAACCAAGCGAACCACACCAAGCCAGTCGGCTGGCCGTGTGTCGTTAGCGTGTCTCTCGTTTTTCTCGCGTAACGAACTCATTTATTTCCACGCGGTAATGTACGACAATGCGGAGGTCGATCTACGACTCGCGCGGCCGCGAAACAAAGCGCGCGCTGCTTGGCAAACGAGCTGCACGCTGCTCCGCGCCAGGACCCCGAGGGGCGGTGAGTATTTCATCAGAATTTACGTTGCATTTCACGCTGCTAATACCGGCGTAGTATAATTATAATTAGCGGGCTACGCCCTTCACACCGCCCCCTTCGGAACTTTGCCGCGGATATACCTGGCCCGCGTATCCTTCGTCTTGATATCCGGCGAGCGACTCCGATGGCGGCGCCGTGCCCTGAACCTCCTCCTCTCTCCCCCCCCTCTCTCTCTCTCTCTGTGCGTTATATTCCTCCGTGTTGATCTGTGTTGCTCGCCTGGAAACTTTCTTCTTTCGAACGGATGATGAACGACGAGCAAACCTGTGGATTTAACCCTCCGCTCGACGAGTACCGGATCATTTCAACCCGCCTGCTGGAACCGACCGCAGAAGGCAGATGTTTTCGTTATCGTCGAGACCCGAGGCCCGCCGGTGCCGGGTCGCTCGGGACCCGCCTCGATACATCGACCAAGGACCGGTTTATTTCTTGCACACGGTTTTCCTTTGTGTTGCTGGTTGCACCGTAAAGTTGCATTGCTTTTTCGATGACATTTTCGGCGTCAGCCTTTTGGGTGCTGTTGCCTTCTGTCAGTATGCACCAAGTGATACTGATAGTCGTGTAGTTCGTCTCGTGTTTACGCTTCCTGGATTTCTCCATCAGTCTCGTGGTATTCTGTTCGTCGTCACCTCGGTTTTTTCAGGATTGGTTAAGGGTGGATTTAGGTGGGGAAACGAAGCGTTTGGTAATTGGACGTGGGTGCTTCGGAATGGAACAGGAAATTCCTGGTTGTATTGTTTTCGGTTGACAATGCCGTGGTTTGTAGGCGACTTTCGCTTATGGTTTTCGTGGCGCGGTCGAAATTGTTGCAAACAGATATAATCGGTCAGTTCGCTGGAGGAACGGTGAGATACGTTTGATCTTCAGCGTTCAATTATCTTCTCTTATTAGTACATGTCAAAAGTGCAGTTTTCTTAACATTCACAAATCCTGTCCACGTCCAACTGTAAAAGGACTAATACAGTCGAGTTCTATCGGAGCTTGCGACCAACGTCAACGACAAAGATCGACGACAACGATCAAGACGCTAAGTTCAGGAGGTAATTTGCCGGCGGACCGGCAACATTTCTAATCGTCTGCGGCTCAGTCAGCGAACGAAATGCGCAAAGTGCACGCAACAAAGGGATTACCCCCGAACATCCTCGTCGGCAAGTACGAGATACAGGACACACCGGGCGTTCAGAACCCGTGAACCTGACAGCCGCAGTGCTCCCTGCCCCATCTCGAAGCGGAACTTCGCAACGAAGATTCTATCGAGCCCCATCCGCGAGGGCCTATCAAAATATTCCAATCTGGAGATAGCTGGTACAGAAATGCCGACGATCTGAACGCCGATCACGCCCCGGTCTCTGGTCAAAGGATCTTGGAATGGATCTCGATCCACGAAGAAGAAGGCAGGCGGTAAAGAGGAGGAGGAAGGGGAGGATGAAGAGGAGAGAAGAATGAAGTGGGAGGGGAGGAACACACGGCGCGTACATGCAAAACAACCACCGTTTCTCTCTCCTTGTCGGCCACTTGCCGCGCCGCATCATGGAGTTCTATGGGCAGTGTTTTTGCACGGCATGACACCGGCCAATCCCGCAAAATTACGTGAAGAGGCTGAGGGAAACCGGGGAAAAAAGAGGAACGGACGATGGAGAGAGGAAGAGGGAACGAGGTCGTAGAGAGGGTGGCTGCGGCGACGGTTGTGGTCGTGGTCCGTGGTCGTGGTCCGTGGTCGTGGTCGTGGTCGTGGTTGTGGTTATGGGCAGGGAAAAGAGAAAGGGAGATGAAAAAAAGAGAAGAAAGAGGGAATGGTGCGCGTGCCTCGGGGCGAAGTCTTGGGCCTCGCGTGCCCAGGCATGGCCTCGTCGTCTCACTCTTCGGACTTCGCGGTCAGAGGTCATCATCGAGCACGAGCCACCTTCGGGTTCTCAACCTCCCCTCGGTGTTGCCGACGCCGATATAAAACTGCCTCATTAAAGGTGCTCGCAAATTCCGTGCGTGCCTCGAATCGAGACGAGCCGCCCGGATTTTACGACGGTCTGCCGAACAAGAGACCGTCTTTCAACCCCTTTTCCTTTCGACCATCTATTTTTTTTCTTTTACCCTCTCCCCCTCAGCCCGTTTTGTCGCAGCGCCGCCGACTGTCATGTCTAAACTGCCGGATCTTTATGCAAAATAAAAATTGCCTGCATCGATTGGATGAAAGGAAAACTAAATTTAATGTTATTTCTTCCCTTAATTTAAGGGACTTTACTATCAATGCATAAACTATCCGCTATCTATTCTTTGGGAATGTTTTTACTGAGTTTAATTATACCCATGATAATTCATTTAAAATAACAATGTTCTATCCGATTTGTTCTCTTAATATATTTAATAGGTTGAACATAATATAACAGCGTTTATAAATTCTTCTGTCTTCACATATGTTTTACATATTACACTTACTCATTTTTCATGATACATCAAGGTCTCTGAACCTCTTGATTTAGGGTTACGGCTACAATGATTAGAACTGAATTAGGAGAAACAGATCGTATCTTCGTTCTGCAGGGGAGAACTTGCTAATAAATTGTAACACTTGCGAAACGGTATTAAATATCCCAGCTCCAGGGATGTCTGCCTAACAGGTCGATCCTCATCAAATCCATGACGTCACACGAACCGCATCCACTTATCTCCGTGACCTCTCTAAACCTCATCCGACACCCTTTCTCTCTTAAACACGTCGACAAACCAGCACGCGAGATCGGTAATTACGTGAGCACGTAACGAATGTTCAGAAGTTGGTCGCGCATTAGAACCCTCCGCTCGGAAGACCCACGATCGCCATTAACAAAAATCCCATGGCGACCTGTTCACGGGAACCGTCGACTGATTCATTTCGCTTAATAACTGTAAATTACAGGCTATCGGACGAGGTTCGTGTCCGGACGGATTCTATGAATTTTAGCGAGAACGCGTGGCACCTCGTGTAACCTTGCCTGTCTAGCTCTCGCGAATAAGGAGAGAATCGAACAATCCATTTTCTGTTTGTTTCAATCAATAGTGGCGCACATACATGGAGATGCCCCTTAACGCCGAGCCGTATTTTAACGAGTTGCACTCGTGATGAAGATTTTAACAAAACCACTGAGGGCGCCACTAAAAATTGTTGTGCCATTATTCTAAACATTGTTTACATTATTAAATATGTTGGTACCTAATCGATTGCTACACATTTAAGTATTTCATCATTTATTGATAAATATAACATAATTGATAAATTGATTTTATCAATTTCACATCCATAAAATTAAAAGAATCATGTACACTGAAATTATTCCAGGTCGGAAGAAATGTTGAATTTTCAAGTTAAAACAGCTCCGAATGCAAAAGGTTAAAGAATGTGATCTGTCCCTTCGTAAAAGATGTTCGAAAAGAGGATCGACGTTTTTGTTGAAAAGAAACGGAAATTCTTTGGAGAGTCAGAGGGCGTCTCGAGGCTCGTCACCGTTGAACAGAATTTTTCTAAACCAATATGTCGGCTTGTAATCACGGTAAGTGGCCTCTCTACGTTTAATGCCGTAAACATCGGTCGGGCTCCAAGCTGTTTGCGATCGAGCAACGATCGCGCATTAAAGTGGAAGCTCGCTCGCACGATATCGATAGGACGCGGCCGGTTTTTCCGTGGAACTTAACGGGAACGGTCTTAAATCATACACTTAAACCGATCATTACAGAATGTCCTGAATCAGTTAGGTTTTAACAGAGGGAGGAGGGAGTCGGTTATTTATTACCATCATCTAGGCGGATACGCACCCCTCTCTCCGCCCTTCCCCAGATGACCAACCCCCTTTCGATCGAGCAATTAGTCGACTAAACGTATGACGATGGCCGGGACCGGTTTCCATGGGGATATGAATTTTCGTTTAGAACCTAATCGTTTTCCCGGAGTGGACAGTCGAGCAGACACGGGGTGCGATGAGGATCCTAGAGAGAAAAGATTATTTTAGGGTACGTAGAAGAGAGAGAACTGTTCCAAATCTAAGTGATTTATGCTTTTGAATTTATTTAAAGAATTCGGTGTAGATACGTTCAATAATAAAATTGTTAAACGATCGTAAAGTGGGAATTGTACTTTGAATTTTATTGCATCTCATTGTCAGTCTCAATGAATTTGTCTATACATCAATGCAAATTAAATTGAATGTCTAATATAGAGATTGGTTGTTCGACAACTTACTCTATGTAGCAAAAACAAAAATTAAATGGTCTTTATGTAATATTTATTTTAAAAGAAAAATTGTATCTCCACAGTTTGAATATTGGAACCTCGCCGAAATTGTAATTCGTACCGATGCTCTTGAGATAATTCAGGAATTGTAGGTAACGGCAGAGATCTATAAAGTACAGGAGCTCCCTGGATACAATCGTAGAAGTCGGTAATGGCGTCGGTAAGCAAGATATCTGTAGATAGTTAAGGCAGCAATTTTATTCTAGGTTTCCTCGGTAGATGGTTCTAGCGTGTATAGCTGCGATCTGAATTTGAAAATTCAAACAACCATTTTCTAATTATTAGGTTGGCAATTATACAAAACCATATCTTCCATTCATTTTATAAAATAAGTTAAAAAGTACACGTTCCTCAGAACAATATTCTTAGAAATTATTTTTTATAAAAGAACATAGCAACACAGATAAATAAATTTTTATTCAATAAAACGACTACTTAATGCACAATACATATTTGCTAGTGTAGTCGATATAGTTTACGTTTACAACACTAAGTTTTCAGATTGATTATAATTTCTTAGTACAAGCGAAACAGCTGCTGGTCAGATCGATCAACGCGTCGACCGGTACCAATTAACGCGAATACAATGAATTACAGATTAATCTCTGCTTTTCTGCGGAGCCACTGATTTTTTCCCAAGACGCATCCACGCTGACAAAGGATGCAATTACTCGGGTCGTGGTTGGACGTTCCGAATTGTCCCTCGAAATGCAACGAATCGAGTGTCGCGAATATGCAAGCTCACCGTAGAACGGCCAATTGTCGGCGGCAATCTTGTGACGGATAGCTTTTGAGATTCGCGCGAAGATACAAGCCGTTCCTTTTCTTTCGCGGAACGAAGAAACGGCCGAAGACATTTTCTTACCGTTATCCCCGATACTATCTCTTTATTGATAGATCCCGTGAGGGGCGAAGAATTTTTAATTAGCCCGGAGCGCACCGATTAAATCTTGTCGAGTAATTATGAGCCGGCACAGCGTCGTCAAGCGCGAAACGCCGCGCCACGCCGGGAGATCCTTGCGCGGCTTTTAATTGCGATCGGCGATCGGCGACACCAAATCTTCTAGGTTCGCCTTCTCTTTATTTTCAGCAGCTTTCACTTTGACACCACAATAGAAAACTTTCGATCATGCTGTTCCTGATCAATCCCGATCGATATGTTCATTATTAGATTGCGAATGCTGTACCATCAAGTCAAAAATGAGTAAGCGAAAAACTGTTCGCGCTCGAAGCTGTTTTAATTGAAAACCAAGCATTTCTTCCGGTCTAGAATATTTTCACTCCTTTACGTATATGAAATTGATAAACGAGTTAAAAAAAACTGTTGTGCAGTTACGAAAGTTTCATCACATCAATATATTATTTTTAATCGACCGACGCAGAAAATTGTTATTTTGCGTCATTACGCAATACAATAATAAAATATTGCATTTCCAAGCAACGTAAAACTTTTATTAGGTGATATAAGTACAAATCCGGTTCTTTTATTATCGCATCTTTTTCTCGAATGCTCGGTGGGCATTAAAGATTAATTATCTTCATGTTTATGTATTATTGAATTTTCTAGAACGTTAGGTAACGCAGGCAAACCGATACACAATTTAAAATTACTAATTTACTGGAGCTCATGGGAAGCTTTCATTGAGAAGCACAAGCGTAAGCGATGAAACAGGACGCGAGTGATACATTTAAATAGTATTTCAGTAATATTTCAAACAAATGACTGATCGATCCGAACGAAAGTACCGAGATTAGCGAACCATTTAAGGTTTTAAAAAGATAAGAAATCCTCTCGTCAAGACCGAGGCAACGAGATAAGATCTCGAAACTGGGGTTCGCTTTTAATTAATCGGAATCCCATCGATTACTTTCACTTAGGGTTTCCCCCGGCAATTATTTTTTATATAAGCGGAATAACGACTCCGGACTGTTTCGTATTGTGCTCGCAGTTTGAATACTTGATTGAGCGATGGAAGATATAATTTCGCTGAGAAAGACGTTGCTCCTATTACCTCGATCTTTTTTTCTGCCTTCGCCTTTGTTACCGAAAGTAGGTTAACTTCTATTATTTCGTAGAAATCATTCCATGACGTTTTACTTTCAGAAAAAAATGATGAATCGAAGATTTTGGAACGTTCATCTTTTTTAAAATACTTGTTTATCGACGACGTTCTATTAATCATTATTAAATATATTTTGAACTGGTCGAAGCTGCTCGCAGTATTTAAAATGTACAAGTGTCTTCTAAGGATTGGTAACTGGGTTATAATTAATATAACAACTCGATTTCACAAACGAGAAGCAGAACTCATCGAAAGAAGTCGAGAAAAGCAACGGCAGGATAAATTAATCCTGTCGCCTCGCCACGATCCCGATCTCTTTTCGCGTTGTCACTACTGTCGTCGAGCGACGATCTGAAAAGGAGTAGGTATAGCTGATCAAATATCTCACGTTCCGTGTCAGCCAGTTAGAAAGTCAGCTAGTCCGAACCTCAAAAAATCTTTCTCATGCATTAATCATTGTCTACTTGCGCGATTCTTTAACAACGTTATTCGACATCAATGAGTGCACGGCTCCGGCGTATAACAAATAACTCCCAGGAATAACGATTCGGACAACCCAAGTTCGTGATCTACAATCGAACGCCTATCGTTCTATCTTCGGCTCGTTCTAGTCGATCTGAAATTCATATCACCGGCAATTCCGTAACACGCGCATGAAATACACAATAATCTCTTATAGAGATTTATCGCTCACTTTTTACGCGCACACTTTTATACCATTCTCCGAATATAAATATGAAAATATCAATTTTTAGGTTCACGAATAAAATAGGATAATTATTTTAAATGCCCGAAACATTTCCAAAAAGTTAGAGTAATTTATTTGCTACCATCGTACCTGTGAAAATGATACTTTATCACTAGGCAGCGGATCTTTATGAAAAATAAAAATTTTCTACCTAAAATAGAAATATATTTATAATTTCACTATTTTTAAACTCTTCTAATGTTATTACTGTTTTATATTACACCTGCTCATTTTTCATTAATTTTGCTTAATTTGCAACAAAAATAAATTTCCTAAGCCGAATTCAAAAGTTAACATACGTAGGCGTTGACTATTGTTTCTTTTCGAAGTCGAGCGTTTTCTTAGAACTAATTAAAGTGTACGAATGGTCGAGCAATCGAATAATTTGCATGAATACAGAGCGTTTAGATCGGAATCTCCGTTTGATATTTCTTGTCGATGGAAAAAGGAATAATCGCGGATGAGAAAAATGGCGGCGTCCGGTTGAAATTAAAAGCCTTGGAGGAACGAGATTCGCGCGGGGCACGAAACAGCGTAATTTGCTCACGTGTCCCGTGTCATTGACGACCAACCCTGATCATCGTCGTCAGGTAATGCACGGTAAATTCTGAACGATTATCTACGTGCCTGACCGACCTTAAAATTGACTAATGTACGAGAAACGTCGGCCGTGCAAGTCAGCTCGAGGCTGCGCTGCAGGGACTGCACAACTACACAGTCAGTTCGCTATTATTGACCACCATTTTCGAATAACCGTTGCCATTAGTAAAGATAATTATTAGATATCACTATCCGTATAATGTAATACAGCTTTTTCTAACGAGACTTGTATAAATTGTATAAAACCGCATTATATCAGTAGACTGCGGATCTTTATGCAAAATAAAAATTGCAAATAAAATTGAAAACGAATTTCGTGTACCACATTTTGAACACCGTCTTCATTTATCGGGTCGTTAAATTTGTGTTTTATTTGTCAAGTTTCATACTTAACGACCTGATATAAATATATGTGTGTTGGGAAAAATATTAGTAGTGGTCGAACTAATTTTATTTCAGTAGTATCCAGTTTTCAAACGTTTTAGTTTTGAGAGCATGTGTTCGAGATATTGGAGAAAATAATATTCATTGATTCTTCTAAAAGTCTGCAATCGATCTGGCAATTCTACGAGTTCCTCCTAATGAGGAGGAACATTGTAGAAAATTAGATAAAGGAGAGGATTTTTGTCGAGCGAGACGGCGGTCGATAATCCACGAAGGCAAAGACGGATGAGCCGAAGAAACGTTTGCATCGCGTGTACGCACGTTCCGTCAACGATCGTCTCGCACGATCGTGCCAATTACCGATTTACTCATTTTTTGCAAGGTCCGGCAGCACGAGCAACGCGATCGGACGATGGAGTACGCGGCCGCAAAGTGAAATAATAGGGGTTGAAATGAGTGAAATGAGGGGACGGGCGGTACGTACGCGTGCGTGTCATAGGAGCAATTCCACGCTAAACTTCGGATGGAATTTGATACCTTCGCGTGTACCTTTTCAATTGTCCTACGTACGTGTCCGGAGAACACGCGTACACGATCTTATGTTCATCCAACCACTGCTATATTGCTTAGAAGCGTACCTGTAATTATTATATTGGTTCGCCAACATGAACAATCCCTATACTTGCAACTATTGTAATAATAGTAGTATTAGTATCACTTTATTGCTCCTCTCAGGGTTAGAATTTTTCTTACAACTCACGCTCCTCTCCTTTCTGCAACTACTGTAATAATTTTTGTCAATAACTTAGTATTCTCTATACGATAATATTGCATTAATGCGTTAAATACTTCGCTATGTGATGGAACACTACCTGAAAACTGCAAAATCAAATAATTCGAAGCTATTTCCATATAATTTGAACAAGTTCAGTAGAAACGAGTCTAATTAAACTGTAGTTAACGGCACCACTTACTAGTAACCAATCGCTTGGAATTGTAGTTTAACACATTCGCTACATTCTGTGCTGCGCTTTACGACTTTTCTTTGACAAATTCTTTTCGTATTTTCCTAAGGGGATACGTGACATTTAATTAAATGTTGTTGCTACGAACTTGTTAGTACGCCAATTAGGTGATGACTAGGGATGGGATCAAGTACTTCGCAAACAGGTTCGAATGCATAATTTAATTCAACGTGTATAACTATTATTTTATAATCTATCGGAAATATTATTCTTAAATAGTTACGAATTTAATTAAGAAAATGGTTAAAACCTACTATCCAGTTCTGATTTCCAAGATTCGAGTACTACTTTTAAAAGATTCGATTCCTTTCTACATCGAAGTACTTATAAGTATCTTTTCGAAACTTGTAAGTACTCATTCCGCGAGGTTCGATATCAGTTTGTACTAAATGATTACTTTTTAAATATTAAATATCAACTGCTTCGAGACTGTTCTAGTTAGTTTCTCACACCTTTGAACATAAAACTGCAATAAATCTACAGACAGCATCTTACAGTGATTTTCGATTATTTCTAACGTCGATCGGCATGTTGATTGAAATTTTCAGCGTACATACAAGCAGCAGACCTAAATCCATTAAAAAAATCGTCAATCAAGATCCAAGCCCCTTCCGCGTGAAAAGGGTCGCAGGTGTACGGTCTTTTTCAGCAGTTCTTCGATGTTGTACGGGGATTTACATTGTAGCAACCTCACAAGTTTGGAGCATGATCGGAGACGATTCGGCTGGTTCCCACGTCACCTGCGTGCCGAAAATTTCCAGCCGCCCACGACCCGGTCCTCGTCGAGCAGCGGGTCGCAACTTTCACGTGTTCTGGGCGTTGTCGTTCGCTCGGCGTGCCTCGTCACGGCTCTCCGTTCTTTTCCCCGTGGATTTTTTCGATCGCGTCGATCTCGTCGGGCGCAGACTGGGAAAAAGTCGTGACTTTAATGCTCGAACCCGTTTGCCCTAGATCGCGCGTTTACGCGCCGACACACGCGGCCAGGAGATGTCCGAGAGCGTGTGCTCGCTCGGCTCGGCTCGGCTCGCTTGCTCGTGCTTTCACGCAAACACGCACGTGCACACACGTACGCACACGTACGCACCCGGAGACCGAAGGTACGCGTTATGAACGGAGGAACAAGGTGCGTTGGTCACTAGGGCGTTGACCTGGCTGGACCAAACGAGCGCGAGCCGAGCGGAATCTCGCCTCGAAGAGGACGAGAGGCGAAACAGCCCGTTTTTTCGAATTGTTCTTCTGCCCCCCTCCCCTCCCTCTCGCGCATGTCGCTGGCGTGTCTTGGCATTCTGCGATCCTTATCTGGCCTCGTAATTGTGCCCTCTATTATTCTGATAAACGTCCACTGTCGCCGCGAGACTCCTGATTTAAGATGCTTTCGATTTATGCGGTTTCGACGCAAAACTAATTCTTCTTTCGGTCCTTGCACCTGCAGAATCTCCACAACGTCGATCAGTATAGATATACACTCGTTCGAACACTTATTGGAATTTGTATGTACTGTATATTTAATTTCGGATTAAAATAGTGTCGTACAATATCATTTTTTTCATTTTCTGGATATGAAATTGATGTAATACTTTTAATAATGTCACGCCGATATCGTGGACATTGGTGGACTATTTCTGACAGGAAAGTGAAGATGGACAACGGAAGAGAAACGAAGGGAGAGAATTACAGAAAGACAAGGGAAAAAAGACTGGCCTCCGCGCTCGTTCTCTTATCCCCCGAGGATGTCGTTGCTCCTCGTTTAATTCCGTGCCATTCTTTCGCCGTTCCCGATCGAGTTTTCTCGAAGTAAAACGGTTCTTATCGATTAATTAAAATGAAAAGGCTGAAAACGCGGCGCAACGGTAACCTGAAATCAAATCCGGATTCGGTACACCTGCCATTGACCCGACTTCTTCTCCGGATTCTCTTTTTACCGATTCGTTGCCATTAATCCCCGAACTTACGGGGTCGTATCGTTTCACTTAATGATCGCCACGTAACAATACAACCTTGCGGAATTACATTATCGAAGAAAGCGTGGCCTGCAACTCGTCCAACGTTCTCTCTTCTTTTCTTCTTTTCCCGTGTACGGTTATTCACGCGGGATTACGTTCTGCGCGATCAATGGCGTTGATGCGCGAACATTGCAGCTCGTACAACGTTTATACTAATCCAGAAAACTCGGGGAACACTGAATAAAAACAGATAAATTCGATCTTTGCACTCCTTCAGCATTTGTGGTAAAAATGAGTAGCTTAAAACGATGCAAACGAGAAAATCATTTAGGGACATCGACGTATCATTAATGGAATATAGCAATTTTTGCATTGGTAAAATATTTTTAATTTCTTGCATTTTCACTTGAATTTTGATGTTGTACGACAGGTTTTAGAAAGATGGCCTTATTCCGTCTGGGTTCAATCTTGAGAAAATGAAATTCAGAAAATGAAAATAATCATGTAGACGAAATGTTTAATTTTCGAGTTAAAACAGCTCCGATTTCAAAGGGTTAAGGAAAGAGCCTTTTATCTAGCTCCTCTATCTTGCAAACTACCCACAAAATTTCAATTTCGCATAGAGATTCGCAGAACTCGACTGCCATCAATTACAGAAATCCTGAGAAGCTCGTGTAAACACGCGACTAGACAAACTTTCATCTTCGCCACTGTTCTCATCAATTACAAGAGGAAAATAAAATATGCCGCGTGCTATCCCGTTCAAAAGTAGTTGAAATTTTTGCGGTATTAGTAACCGTGCCAGGCTGTAATTACGAATACGGTCGGCAATTTGTATCCTAAGTTAAGCGACGTTTAAACTGCTCTACAAGCAAGTGTTAACTGCCACTTCTCCCGTAAAGTTCGAACCTACTTATCATGCACTTCGTCTCATCTTTAGCGGGGCACGCTCCAGTTCGCGCGGCCATCGAAAGTGAAGAAACTCGAAGTATGCAACACGAGTTACTTGTATTACGGAACGGCTGTGCCGTATGTACATTGTCGTGGAGCCCGCGGCCCAGAAAACGCGAATGCGTCGAAAGCCGGCGAAACTGACGTTTTTACTTTTTACACGGTGCGCAGCGCTGGGTACGCGAAAACACGAGAGCCATAATTTACGCGGCCGTAAAACCCGATAATGCCGGCTCTGATATCTCTGTCCAGCCACGCTTTTTGCCGGCGAACCGTTTAAACGCCGCGCCGCGCCGCACTGCGCCGTTCCATCATTAGCCGGAAACTGTTACCGTACCGTGGAGGTTAATGAAACGCGCCGGATGGAGAGGTGCGCGAAGAAAACGCGTACGTATTAAGTTGTAACACAAATTCGTTCCGTTTTCTATTTTTTTAACTCTCATCCGTCCTTCGTCTCACGATCTGAGTCCGACACAGTGGAAATTGATTTGTAAAATGTTGAGTTTGGATCGCAAAACCTGTATCACCCAGAATTCGAGACAAAATATCGGGCATCCATTTAAAAAAGAGAAGGTGAGCCCCACACCTCGACGAAGAGACAAAGCCAGAATGTGCACCCGGAGACCGTGCGACGTTTGTCTGAAAAATTTGTTCGTACAGCAAATAACGAGTGATTCGAAGTGGTCACGTAACAAGACTCACCCTGTATAAGTCCTGCAAAAGAACGCCTTTTCCCTTTGTTCGGCGCGCAATAAGAGAAACCATCTTCGCGGCGATCGATGAGAAAGGAGCGATGCGGTGGGTGGCGCGGTACGAGGAGTGCATTCGAGAGTCGAAGACGAGTGAATTCGATTCTACTCGGCCATTAGGGCACACACAGCGCACGAGCATCCTTCCAAGGGCCCATTCCGCGGAGGTTCACTTGCGGTTTCGCGATCGAGCAGCGGTAGGTGGATCACCGCGCTGCGCCGTGGATCGACAGCCTCGTTGCCACGATATCGTATTCACGGTTACGTATCTACCCCGGTCCACGGTTGTTATAAATTATTCGAGCCGCGCTTGAAATTGTAATCTCCCTGTAGCCGCGTACCGTCGACCAAAGTGGAGTCTCGCAGCCACGAGGCCGAACTTTCCGATCGATAGATCACGCGGGACGATCCAGGTCCCTTCGATCCGCGGCCTCGTGATCCTCCACACCGCGCCGTTATGGCAGCCCCGTGTACCACTCGCAAGGGCTGATTTAAAGACGCACCGGTCCAACGATGTCTTTAATAGAGAACGGGCTTGTTACTCCGCCGAGTTATGGGGTCGCGTTCTTACGCCAGAGACACTGCAGATATCGCCATGGGAATGGGCTATCCTGATACGCGGAATGCCGCAGAATCCTGCAGTTAAATCTCGGACCTTGTCGATTCACCACGGAGCAGCAATCCTTTTCATCTTTGTACATTTCAATTTACAATTTCCAAATCATCTCTTTGCGGAGTCTGGCGCTAACGTTTGAAAACGTCCACTTTCCTGCGTCCTTTTATGCAGGGTATACCCGTTAAGTTATGTCACCATTTTTTAGGCATTTCCGGTAGTGCATATTCTTAAATCTGAAAAAATGTTTTTTTACGGAAAAAAGTAAAGGTATGCAAAGCACAAGTTACGATGAGGAATAGAATGAAAATTTTCAAGAGGATCATCGTCTGCCTTTCGAGTGGGAGACGTATATATGACAGCAATAATATTTAAATGAGTAGTTACCGACACGGTCCTTCGCAAAACGGGGTTCATTACAATCTCGATTACTTCTTCCCATTACCAGCGTTAACGACCGAAACTCTTCTTAAGAGAACTCATCTTAATGTGCTAAAAAATTCCAAATATAAACCGCTCGACAACTTCCAACAACAGTTTACGACACGTTCCGCTGCAAATAAGAAGCGTTGTATCGTAAACTCGCGGTGGTTCGACGTTTCAACCGTACCAGGACGTCACCCGTCACTGTCGTCGATCCTCGGAAGCGTTCGTTCCCGATGGATTGCCACGGGTTCACCGATCTATTGCCAGATGCACTTAACAGTCGGTGCTTTTAGATCCGTGTCCCGAAACAATGCCGATCATAGCGGAATTCAATGAAAAAGAAAAGGAACGGTTGTTATTATTGCCTGCGTGTCCAATTTATAAGCTATAGACTATTACAAGGACACGAGCGAGAAAAGGAAGAAAGTATGGACATAACGGAACACACCACAGGTTGCTGGTGTAGCCATACCTGTTTCATATCCATCCGTCGACAATCCGCAAGCCTATCGATTAGCTGAATGGCGAAGATCGAATCTTTCCAATCGTTAAAGCGACTCGATAAAATCCAATCGCACGAGAACCGGCACGCGGCTACTAAAACTTTAAAGTGTGACGATCGTAAAATCGACGGACGGATTGTAATTACAGACACAGGATTCACTTAAGCGAGAAGGGGAGCGGGGAGGGGCAAAGAGTACACTGCCTGGCCAATTTTTATACGCTATTATTAATCGCGATTTTTTAATTGCTTAATCGCGCCGACTTTACCGTAGGCTACTCGATGACGTGGGCCTGACAATTTGCGGTCTGTGGTGCTCGTCTGTTAATCGTTTCCTTTTCAAGGATTTTTACGAAGTAAAAGGTAACAATAAAACGATTTTTCTACTCTCTTGATCACCAAAGGAGTGTTGTTCACATGATTGTACATTGTTTGAACATAAAAGGATAAAAAGAAACTTTCCTTGCCTTTTTGATAAACAGATTAAGCCCTCAGTATTACGTACATTAAAGTGAAGGAAGAGCTTATTACTGCGGTATAAAAATCACTAACGGGGTTCACCTCAGCCTAACGTTTTAGGTTAGGTACTGTCTAGTATATTGTAGTACATTCTAGTATATTCTTGTAGTATATTCTAAAAAGTAAATTCTAAAAATAAACAAGAAAGAATGGAGAGATAAATGGAAAGGAAGAAGAATTGAGAAAGACGAATGAGATGACATTTTGCGATTGTGCAATGTTGTAAACTTCAAGTGTAAGTCAAGTAGAACGTATCGGCGGCTAACAATTACGGTGTTTCGAAGAAAGAGTCGAAAAAACGGTAACAATGAGCAGCTTTGGAGTCGTTCGGCCAATCGGATTCCGCAAGAATCGTGGCCGGCTTCGAAGCGACTCACGGAATTCGCGTCTAATCACGTGGTCGAAGACGTGATTGTAATAACAAATCTCGGTAGTGGCCACGCCTATGTGCCATTATCAATGGCCGAGCTACGGATAAGGAGCGAGGCAGAAATGGTCGAGCCCGGCCTAGCGGCTGGCCGATTGCGCTCGTAACGTTGCATCCAGCGACACGCAATTGGCTCGAGTAATTTCTGATAATCGTTGCGCGTGTTCGTTTCTGCTGTTGCTCGTCTAAATTGTTTCCTGTCGGCTTACCGGTCTCGTTCGCGATCGTTTTCTAAACGCGGCCATTTAGAAGTGCCCCGGTGATAATGTTTTCCAGTCGCGCTGTTACGCCAACTCGATCGGCCGTAATAGAACGAAAAAGACAAAAAAATAGCACAACTAACAATTTGCTATAACGCGGTTGTTCGCCTTCCTATTGTTACATAAGCGAATAATAATGCTTTTTCTGTTCCCCGGTGGGATATGAATAATTGAAGATTAATGAGTGATAAACGCGCGACGCGATCCAAAGTTCGTGATGTTTCCCGGGAAGTACATTAATTAATTCGCAGCATTAATCGCTGTTTATTTATTTTAGCCGGTGATTAATCGACTCGACTCGGCGCGACGATGATGTAAGTCCGCGGCTAGCTCTACTCCCGTAATTAGATGACCCGTATGAAATAGGATCCGTTGATTAACAATTATCGCGAACGATCGGCCAGTGTTCCACGATTTTCAACACAATATCCAGCCGTATGCAATTAACCGACTGTCTACGCGCGAAGCCATTAAATCATCGATACGGATTGATTAATATTTTCTAAGTCTCATCGTGCATCCCGCGAGAGCGTACTTTTAAATATAGATTCTTGATTAATAGCTCTCGCTGTTTCTTTCGTTTTCACTCGATCGTTGCCGCGGCTACAATACACCGTAGAACCTTTTTAATTGGGAAAGTAGGTTACCGAAAGTTAATTAGGTGGATATTGTTTTCGCTGCGTTAAACTCTCGTTTAACATTTTCTGAATATTATGTGAAATTGTGTGGGATCGACACGTAAATGCTAATTAATGCACGCTCAAGAAATAATGAATACTTAGAATTGATTTCATTTTCGTGATATCGAAAGAATAAAACTACTTTTCACTAAGTTGGATTTTCCCAGATGGAATTTTGTAAGAAAAGGAAGTGACGAATTTTTTAGGCTGCAGGATCCTCGATTCTGGAGGAATCAGAAAAGATAGTAAATCCTCTGGATCAATGACGGCGTGAAAGCACGAACGGGGCGCGAAGGAATCGTTCGTAATTATGAGATCACTGCCGAAAACAACTACCGGTCCGTGACCAATAGGAAAGAAAGAGAAGCGGAACGAGCAAAAAGAAAAATGGTTAACGAACTGGTTCAACGCATTCCCGCGACAAGATACAAGGGGAGATACGTCACGCGTGTTACAAGAACGATGTTCGATATATCGTGACGTAAGCGAGAGAATTTCGAGGCGGGAGGAAAGACGCGCTCGAAATTCTATTGAAAGTGGAACGCGTCGCGCGCTCTGATTTACTGCCGGCGAATGACCGCTGGAATCGAGTATCCAATCACGATAGATCTCATTCGAATTAAAAACAGCACTGTAACGCGATAATACGATAATTGCACGATAACTACACACTGCAGATTTTATTAAAATTAGATTTCATTCGAATTAAAAACAACACTAAAGGGTTACCCAAAATAGGACTGTAGGAAGTTTTTTTTAAATAAAACGCATACTATTTTGAATTTTATTGGACTGATTTTTATTGAACACTGATTTGCGAAATAAATTTTAATAACTTTAACACGCTCTTCGATCGTATACGACTCCATTGTTAAAATTATCTATCATTGTAGGTTAGCAATACAAGAAAGTGACAAGAAACAAACATGGCGTTTGACAGATATTCTCATTCAACATCCTAAAGGTACTTTTGGATAACCCTATAGAATACGATAATTTCAATGCTTCTTTGGAAATAAAAGCATGATAACTGCACAGCAGATTTTGTTGAAATTAGAGTGTTAGACAGAAAAAAGGATACTCGTCTAAGGATCGACGTGTTTGCACGCGGAAGATACATTTTTCAGATTAGGGAAGGATTGCTCGATAATGCGAGGCATCTGGTGAATACGTCGACGGGAGCGAGATGCATTGACGTTCCCCGGAGAAATCTTTGAACATATTTTCACGTCTCTTGTAAGGGTGTCTCTGCCGGATGCAGATAGCGGCGGCCGTGTCGTACAATATGTGGCCACGTATGGGTGCCGCACAATATCCCTGATGGTAAAGGCCATACAGCCTGCATGATACGACGCAATACTGGCTCGGATAATATATTGTTGTACAAATGGCAGCGTCCCCTACGCCCCGGTGTACCTGTATCCGCTTATCTCCGCTCGATTTTCTCGCCAGCCGAGCGTCGTTTAACGTCGACGTCGCGCGTCGCGTCGCATGGCTGGTGCTCGTCTTGCGATTTAGGGCCCTGGGACCAAATTAATCCATCGCATGCATCACCGGTTACATTTCACCCTTTGCCTCTGCGTTCATCATATCAAGCATTAAAAGCATCTGGTAAATGTTGCACAACGCATCAAATCCGCAGCTTAGTAATGAGATTTTTACTTGTCATTTAATGTAAATTGTTCGCCTCGAAGAAATTATTTACATTCGTCACGTGAAAAAAAGTACCATTTGCTGTTTAAACGAAAATCCTTGTGAGAGACAGGACGTACTCGCAAGTTCCAGAGATTTTCGAATATTTTTAGATAGAGGAAATGAACAGAATAAACACGGTTTTAAAAAACTGCACACAATGGGATCAATGACATGTTTGCTTTTTGTGACATAACGTGGGTACACATTTTAACAGTCAGGCTGCATAGCTCCGAGATAAATAAACGCAATTTCTTGAAATACGTACCAGCCGGAAAGTCTGCTTACTGGTGTTTCATTTAAATAATTTCTGATTGATTCTCGACTTATTTTCATTATAGCATCGAAACTTGGACTAAACTAAAACGAGTAAAACGAGAGAGGAAAATTGCTTGGGCAGAGGACAGTTTTTGAATCACTCGGACGTTCGATTCGGGAAAAAGGAACAGCAAATCTGTTTGTAGGAAGCGAGCTCAGAATATTATCCGTCCCGGCTGGACAGGTGCGCGTAAAATGGAGGGAGGAAGGGGAAAAAAGAGGCGATCTGTCTTGGTATGCCGGAGGGGCCAGCCTCCTTTGGAAGCCTCAGATCCGAGGCCCGCTGTTGCCAGTTGCTATTCATCTGACCCGAATATTTTTCCTCGCATGCTGATATCGATTCGTCCGATTACGCAGACACAGTACTTGGAAACTCCTGTCGCGTTGACCACCTTGAGAATCCTTAGAAACTACAAAAATTTCTTTCGATTATTGTATATACCGACGGAATGTCAAAACTTGTAAGAAAATCAAATATTTTTACATATTACAATGGCCATGTGCAGTATATAACTTAGATTTACAAAATACATGTTTTACATTTTCATTACAGGCACAGATAAAAAAATTAAAAATCGTGACCTTCTACATTTTGTAGGGTAGGTATGTCTCCCTTTGCATCGCCTCCGAAAAGATTGTATTGTATTTAAGTTCGCGTGTATTCACATAAATTAAACAGAAATTATTTCATACTTTCTAGTGCATTTTTTTAGTGCGTTTTTCCTTTGCAACTGCGACCAATAGCAATTTTTAAAAGAATTATTTATACATTACTGTTGCATTACTGTTGCATCCAATATTGAGAAAGTTCTTTGTTTTTAAACCGTGTACGAATACTTTGTTCAGCCATTGTAAATAGATTGCTGAACGTGCACTCGCACCGTCCGAAAAAGAGGATAATAGTAGGAGTACGAGAAAAAGAACACCGGCGACAGATCGAATCGACGCAGAGTTGATTCGACTTAATAGTGTCGAGCACCATATAATCCTGGATCGATTACAGATCAATTATTCTCTCATAAATCTGCCGTGGAAACGGTTACCGTCGTTTCGTTTGTTGGTTTTTGCGGGGCATATTAATCATGGTAACGGCGTGGAATATGAAGTAATGCAACGAGCGTGTGCTCTAAGCGAGTTTTACTGCGGTTTAAATTATACACCGCCGCGAACCGTTCCAGTAAATTCTTTCTTAATGAGCGGCTCATTTCACGTTCGCCGGTGCTCATATTTGGGTTAACGCATGGAGGAATGTTCCCTTGTACGCGATCTTGTCACAGGACACCATCGGCATTTTTTCCACGCCGTTCGCGCGTTATTCTGAAAAGTATCGAATGTCCGGGATAATGCGAGCCTCTGTCGAAACGCTGGAGTTAACAAAATTGCCGATTGGGTGGCAAAAGTGTGTAGAAAAGTAACTTGCATTTTCAAAAAAAATTCGCTTAAATGTAAAATTAGAGAAGTTTTGTACGACTGACCCTCGTATTATAATTTTGACTAAAACGGGGCTACGGTTTTTTTTTGCGATTATTGCCGATTACGCTGTTTCCAATCATCAATTATTATTATCCACCTTGTCGAACCTCCAAATTAACGTTTTTACGATTATCACAGTATCGCCAAACGTCTAAATATAATTTTAAGTTATTCACTGAGCTGCTAGTGCCTCGTTAAAATAGCAATGCATAATGTGTTTGCGGTTTACGAGCTATTTCTAATGGATTTTTTATACCCAACTAAACAACCTCTATCTAAAAAAACAGAAACGACTGAAAACAACGTTGAACGAGTATTCGCAGAGCAAGCGTAACGAACTGGTGCTCAAATCTTCAAATCTGCTTGAACGTTTGAGTTTGATGTAAAAAATTTTCTTGAGAAAAGTAGAGGGTTCGAGCTTTAAAAATGAGATCAGAACGAATATTCTTCAACAATTTTTCACGAAGATAGTGACCCTCAAAACTGTTGCAATGATTAGAATTATTGATTAAAAATTTTAAAAATATCATATAAACGCTTTTGCAAAAAAAACGAACTTTATTGTGCAAAAGTGTTGAAATGCATTATTAAAATAAAAAAGATTATACATACTATTAAGAGAGAGAGAGAGAGAGAGTGAGAGGACCAAGATAAATTATTATTTTATGTATTTTTTTCAAAGTATAATAATATTGCTTTAATTTTCAATAAAGTTCGTATTTTTCAAAAGCGTTTATGTGATATTTTTTAATTTTTAATCAATAATTCTAATCATTGCAATTTGAGTGTCACCGTAGAATAGGTTTGAACATGGGCAATTTTCGAACGAAAATTTAGTGGTCGTTTAATGACGAACTTTTGGGACAATCTAATATTAAAACATTGAAAATTGGATTTCGACGGGGCAGAGCGTTTGCCCGGGCTATCGTAAGCTCGTGTCCTCTTCGGAACAATGGATCGGATCGATTAATCGATCGTGGATCGCGAGAGCACGGCGTAATCCGAGTCGAGGAGGAGCTGAAACTCGTGCGCGAAGCTCTACTTACTGGATGCTAATTGGAAGAGCAGCGAGCAAACGAAGGTAGCGCGGTTAATAGGACAGAGACGGCAATGTTGTACGTGGAGGAGAGAATGGTAGACCGGTCCAGCCGCGATCTACCAGTTGATCGAATCGTCGCGAACGGTCAGAGACCACGTCGCGATCCAACGTGGCTGTTCAGGCGACGTCGGCTAACGATCCGGGAAGGATAATCGAGGTGTCGATGCCTGTTCAGAGCACGGCTAATGATTTCTGCGGTCGATCATACCGCACGACCACGCCAAGCCCAGCCACCATCTAATAAATACCGGTCATACTAATTGGAAAATTCGTTTCCAGTAGGATTTGCTGTCGCACTCGCTGATACGATGCAGAGATTCCAGTCGCCCATATATTAGGTTGTCCTAAAAGTTTCTTTCACTATGTGCACATTCCATATTGTTAGATAACATCAGCATACACAAACAACACAATCTTCTGTTCTTTAATGTTTTATTACTCCTTAAGCTTGCACCGAGCACATTAATCGAGAACGTAACGAACTTTCGGGACAACCTAATATATTATAATAAGGATCGGTATTTCCAACTCGAGCCCTAACAGATTCTCCGTAATTGGACGGACGGTTTAATAACACGGGGGCCCGACCCATTGAACAAAGTAATTGTTAAACGCACGCACGGATTTACGATGATGAACCAGTAAATAGCGGAAGCGCTACGCGTTCGGTGATTATACACCGGTCCGGTACGCCCGATGAGTAAACAGTTCATTCATACATGTATATGCATACTGGGTGTTCGGAAGTTGTACGATAATATAAAATACCTGTTTTTATATGATTTCCTCAATTTTATCGATATAAAACTGATATAATACCTCGTACAGTACTTTCAGTAGTTTATGAAAACATTGAATACGTTTAGTAATTTATTCAATACAAATTTAATAATGCAATAAATCGAGTCACCGGTATAGTGCAAAGGGTTAAGTGACAAGAACCTGGCACGGATATCTTCTTCTACAAACTTTAGTGAGTCGAAAACGATGTATCGACATCGTTGAATATCATCAAATCTTATTCGCAACCGTTCGAAGGTATGCAGTGCCTGAAAGAAAGATAGCAGAGAGCGAAGCGGTGGATCACGGATCACGATAGCGTGTATGGCAGTATAGGACAGGTTGGATATCATCATCGTAACGTCCGCGAACCGAGACAAAGAGGCGGCAAACGTTTCGGCCGGGGTCTGCGTTCGAAAGGAGACAACGTTGTCGTTGGATCGTGAAGTGGACAGTTCTAAGGAGGAGGAAGAAGAAGAGAAGGAGGAGGAGAAGGATCACGGCAGAACGGTTCGGTGAAGATAGACAAAGAGAGACGGAGGGAGAGGCGAGAGGACAGCTGGTATCGGCGACGGTGTTCTGGTGAAGGTGGACGAAGAGCTGCGGTGATGGTGATACCGATGGCATCGGCCGTGGTAGCGCCGGTGGTGGTGGTGGTGATGGTGGTGGTCGATGATGGCCATGGTGGTGGTCAAGTAGAGGATGCCGGATGGTCGTAGTGGTGGTGGTGGTCCAGCGGGCCCCAACACTTGCTCTCCTCGCTGGAGAGATTTGCCCCCTCCTGCCGCGGGCGGCGCCACTCGAACAGATCCTTTCCTCTTTTCGCCTCTAGGCCATTCTCGAGAGGCGCGCGCGGCAACGCGGTGTCGCGCGATCGGTCCTCCTCGACCTTCGACCAATACGCGCTTCGATACGTGCCTCGAGCAGATTTTCCACCGGTGTCTTTTCCGAAACACTACGCTTCGCTTCGGGCCTCATCGGCTGGCCTACACCGGTCGCATCTTCCCCTCTTCCCCACCTACGACCCTCCGGCGACCTTGCCCCGACCTTCCCCTCCGCCCCCACGTGACACCGGTCAACCACGTGACTACGACCGACCGCGGACCTTCGGTTTGTGGAACGTCAACGGCCGTCGCACAGCCCCGAGGGTCCCTCCGATTCGTCCATCGACATCCTCGCCCGGGGACATCTCGCCGAACGTCGACCACCTCGTTGCGTAACCCTGGGATTACCGAGAAACGTCCGAGGGCAGCGCAGACGCAACCAGGCGATTTGGAACCAGTGGGAGCCTGCTACTTCCATGAATGAATGGGAAATCTCCAGCGAACGTCGACCACCTCGTTTGCGTAACCCTGGGAATTGCCGATAAACGTCCGAGGGCAACACAGAGCCAGGTGATGTTCTGGATCTATCCTGGAAACCTGCTATTCCCATGAATGAATAGGACGTCGCAATCGTGAACGTCGATAATTTCGTTGATTAATCCTGGGAATTACCGAGGAACGTCCAAGGGCAACAGCGAACCAGGCGATATCGGACAATCGGATGTTCTGGACCTACCGAATGAATGGGACGTCCCCACGTAACCCTGGGACTCGGAAGAGGAGTGCTTTGAAAAAGACGTCCTGAACGGCAGAAAAAGGCTGCGGTCGGTGAATGTGTAATAACGCGACGGACCATGAGCAAGAAGTAGCCGATTAGAGCACCGAGACACAGTGACGGTTCCCGCGTGTCACAGCTACCGTTTCGCTGCCGGAATCGAAGAGCTAATAGATCCAGCGTGTAGAATGCGATTATCGAACGCCGCTAACACGGAGATAAGAGTCGATCGTTTCTTCGGTGATGATTCAACCGGAAGTCAGAATGACCGAGGCGAGTTACCGTGCGGCAGGATCGCGAGTCGTCAGGCCGACAGGAAGTGTACGCGAGCCGATCGGCGCGGTCTCGTTAACGATAGCTGTCCGGGACTCGATTCCACGGTGAAATCAGGCCGAGTTGAATGTGAGAACGGTAGCCGGCAACGAGCGTACGTACAAACGAGCTCGCCACGTGACTGCTCTCGACCGGCTCGGTTTTTGCGTCGCCGTTGGACCTCGCCTCCTGCACGCTCAGCGTTTCGTCGATCCGCTAGCCTATAAGATTCCTCGTGTGCGTCCCGAGAGTGTTTCGAACTGTTAGCCGACATTCCCCTCGCCGAGAGAGGCCGCGTTACGTCACCGCGACTAAATTCTGCCTCTAATGGCGCGCGCGTCACGCGATTACGGTTATCGATCGCAACGTCGATCGGGCCCGCCCCGAACACGACGCTGCTGATCGTTCCTGGCTGCTAGACGACCCACGTGCGATTCTTCAGGGTTTAATTACGAGCTTCCCGTTTGGTTCTCATCGATCCGAGCACACCGGAGACTTCGATGCCCGCGGAGACGCGATCCACGCGTGAAAAAGAACGATCCCAGAGAGAATCGATGAGAAACGCCGGCTCGTGTTGTACTCGCGGAACGATGACGCACTAAGCTCCTCTTCGCGGCCGTCACACTTCCATTGCACTTCCAGACGACAACTTGTCAACGGGAATACACTCGGCGTGTACCTGAAAGCATCGTGTCTCGAGCTCGAGTGATCGCTGCGTGATCAGAGTTCCTCTTTGAACCGCACGTGTGCTCGGCGACAGGTGTTCGAGTCGCTCTCTCACCAGTCGATTTCAATTGAAAAGGAAAAGGGTTGGGCTCGATTCGGGAAATTGGAGATACTTTCTTGTAGATGACAATGGAGGGGACCGTTATCGGGGACAAGTGATTTATCTGTTGTTCCCTGCTCGCGCGGAGGACGTACCACCGTGACAGGTAGACTTCGAAGCTGGACAGAGAAAGTGATTAATTAAGCATAGGGTACTGTACCGTTCACACCAGCGAATCAAGGATCGAAGGAAGATTCTATGAGCTTCTATCCGTACTCACTTGATCAGCGGAGGTGTACAGCCGATACACAACTCGTCCGGAAGACGAGAAACGTCGATTGTCCGCGAATTCTGGTGATCGTGACCGAGTTAACATTTGCCCCGGTTAAAGTGGCTCATCATGTCTGTGCTCGAAGCTGGTGAAGCCGAGAGGACCGCAATGTCTCCTCTCGACGAAGTCGTGTCCCCGACGAGCGTCGAGTCGGAACTGATGGTCACCGACATGTTGGACGAGCACGAGACCACGCTGAACGAGCACAGGGACGGCAAGCGTAAGAGAGACACGGACGGCGAGGAGCTGACACCCAGGAAACTGCCGTCACTGACGAGGAACAACAACGATGTCGGGTTCGTGCTCGAGGAGAGCGCCGATGACGAGCTACACGAGGATAGGGATGACGTAAGTCCGGCCCCACTTTTTTCCAATTCGCGGAAACTCCGCGGCGTTGTTTCCTCCTCGTCCCGTTACGATCCGGAACCGCGAGATTTTTTGGATGTCGCTGAGAGGGTGGGAACACCAGATCTCAATCTAGAAATTGTAGGAATAAATATACATGGAAAAATAATCGAAAAATAAATCGAAACCCCCCTCTCTCTCTCTCTCTCACACTGTAAGAAGAGTTATGTTGAATTACAATTGAATTACTTCACGAATAGATATGAATTTTATTCGAAACTGAAAGTGTCCAGGCCTATTTCCCAACGAGATTTCAACATTAAACTGTGAGACCAGTTTGTCGGAACAAGGAAAAAAAAGCTGAAAGCTCATTAGAATAGAAAATGGTAGTAATCGCCTCCATGGTCCGCGAAACGTTCAGAGAACGAGATTTCTAACTGCGGAGATGCCTATCGGTCGTCGATCGTGCGGTTAGGTTCGTCGAAATGAACGGAAAGATAGGGAGAACCAGGGAAAGTCCGCTCGCAGGGCTTCCTGTGCCTTAAAGGTGACGCGCTAATAGCTTCGTTTTATTATGGTCCTGGATCGAAACAGCACCTGATTTGTTGTCGTGTGTCAGTGTTCGGATACGTTCAACGACACAGCGGAACGCGGCGTGTACCAAGTGCGTGGGCGGACACTTCAACCGACAGCTGCTCTTTCACTTGCCACGTGAGAATTTAGTTTCTACGCAATGTAGTTTGAGACCCCGTCCGCCGAAGAGGGTTATGGAGTACGCTTTAAAAGAGGATAAATGTCACTGAAACGCTGCCACGCCGGTGGTTGGCTTCTCAAGTTTCGCCTTCGCCTTCGTGGCATTCGATATTCAACTTTCGCATCATTCGAATTGCTCCGGGAAGCGAATCGGAATAACCTGGCGGAACAAATCACCGTCTAACAGCGTTAACTTATCGTTAGGACACCGTTCAGCTGTCCCGATAACATGCATTTCCCGGTGACCCAGAAGTAATATCAATTTGCGAATTTGTACGCTTTAGCGCGCTCTTACGTGTCTACGTATCGCTTTGTTTACCTTATAACTGGGGCCACGATGAGCACACTTTCGCCTAAGTGGCTCTCTTCATACTTACGGTGACCATACGTCATTTATTTTGGAGGACAGGCCTTTATTTCACTGTACTGCTCCTCAGGTTTATTTTCTTTTTCTTAAACGACCATGTTAAAGTACGTTTGTGTGCCAACGATGTAAGAGGTTGGAGGGAAAGTTCTGTCGTATTTGAAAGAAAACAATGATATAATTTCCATTATTTCCCAATAACTCAATAGCAACATGTGTTTTTGATTCACAAGCAAAATTACCTGCTTATTTATAATACAACAGGCTTTCCCTGCAACCTAATATTCGTAGATGGATAATGGCGGGGGTAACTTTATTCAAGCTAAATTCAAATTTATTTTTGTCGTCAATGCATAAAATCCGCGGTCTAATTATGATCTCTGGTATCAACGATTTTATATTGATAAATCTTGGCTCCTCTAGAATTCCATTTTCATTCCCGGAGCGCGCGTGTACCTCAAAGACTTAACACTTTCACAGAGACAGTTCACGGTGCCCATAAAATCCTTGGTTTCCCTTGACGCTTCAGCGATCGTTGCTCGAGAGAATTCTCGATCGCTCGTCGCCGTGACGATCAACCGAGAGCAACGAATGCGCGTAGAGAAAATACAACCGTGACACGACTAATCAGCCGGCGAGATCGAGCTCGCTCAGCTGGCTCGCGCATGCGAAACGATGATCGAGAATTTATTATCTTGATCGGATAACCGGCGCGGCATGGACGGCCTAATTGCCGCAAGAAACGTCTCCGCGATCGCGGGACCGAGATCGCCGTGTCACCCGGCTATCCGAAACGTATTTCTAGTGCAAGAACGATCCTAAAAGGAGCTTTTCCAACGTTGACAATTTATTCGGATAATAAACACGATCGTTTGAAATTATTCCACATTTCGTGAACGTTGTTAAACGTTGTCGATAGACTGTGGAGTTTTCAGCAAAACTGAAATAGTGACAAGATGTTTCAACAAAGAGTGTTCATTGAAATTAATTTAAAACTTACTGATAATTGTCATCAGTGAATGCGACCACATAAGTGATTGATGCCACATGAAGAATGTCCTTTTTTTAAGTCTTTCCTATTAAATATAGTGTTACTTCTTTCCGTAGTAATTTTCTCCTATGTCTTTCGACAGTTTATATTTCTTTTCTGAAATGAGCGTAATAAACAAGTTTATCTTTGATCAGACCGTATGAATTTATGGATAATAATTATGAAATAAGCAACCAGAAACCGGTCATTTGACCGTCGGTGGTAGGTTTAATATGAAAATTCAAAAACGAAGAATTCAGAGCTCAATTCAGAGCAACGAAGATCGTCAGGGTGTTCCGGCTGTGGCCCTCGGCTTTTTACGATCGGATCGACGGGAATCTACTCGAAAATGGGGACACTGTCCAGCAAGACGAGACGAGACGAGAAGCGTAGGCAGGGTTGTCGCAGGGTACCCGCACGAGGTCACGGAACGGGTTTCAGGAAAAATCGACGCGCGATCCTGAGATCCGACGACACGCTATCCTGCATCTCCTGACCACCGTTGATCGTCACGATCCGTCGAACACCATTAGAGATTCCATTAACCGCGTTTCCTCGGACGAAAACTTGTATCTCGCGGATCTACGCGGATCTACGCGAGTCTTTCACGGTCGGATCGACGATCTTTCCGGAGAAACCGGTGGGATGCGTCGCTCCACGGAAAGCGACTGATAAGACGCGTCCGTGTAATTAATATATAATTACCTGGTTCGTGAGAAAGGGACGGATGCTCCACGCAGGGTATTATTATCGCGTTTGCTCAACCATGCTGATTCCCTTTGTAAGCTTTAAAAATCAGATATCCGCCTTGCGACGACTAGAGTCCGCCCAGACATGGCGGAAAACGCGCGATCGAAAACTCTGAATCGTTTTAATAAGTGCAAAACAATGTGTCAATGCCGTTCGATTCCGTACAGTTTTGTATTCGATCGATTAATTTTTCCAATAAACGCCAAAAATCTGTTTCAAAATCAGACAAAGTGTTAAGACTACCATTTGTCGTCGAGAAAAGCCCCGAACGTTTAAAAATCGTTCGTTGTTCCTGGCCGGTAACAGACGATTTCTTTGCGCGAAGCGTGCAGACTCGATCGCCGGTTAAACATTAACTTCAACATCGATTCCAGGAGCCGTGGAATAGCGCCGGGGATTCCATTAGCCGTATTTCTAGTCGAAGCGCGCGTAAAAATCATCTACGACCGTTCCTGGCACGATTCTTTGCGCGCAAATGTATCCTCGAATTTACCGTTCGCCATCGGCGCGCGATTTCCTCCTCCTCGAGTTCGAAGTGTGCGTCTCGCTTTCGAAATTTAGTACTTTAGAAAGCGTCGGCGACAATCCGTGCACCGTAGAGGACAGCTTTTATTCCTTCCTCGTTTTCGCTGACGAACCAGCCTTCCATCGTTCGGGGATCACGTCGAGATCCATGTTGACGTCACGATTATTTTCTTCTGGAACTACTGACCATGACGGGGCTTGATTTTTAAATTTTTAATCCTCCGGTTAATCGAATTATATTTATGCACTCGTAATCTGCCAAGAAAGAAACGCTAAAGCTTCCAGAACAATTTATTACGACTTACATCTCCTGATAAAAGGGAGAAATAGAAACGAAAACTAGAAAGATGTCGATTATAGCAATTCCCCTGACACCTCGATCTGTATCGCTGGATAAAATAAATCTGCACGCAGGGGGTTGGAAACGGATGCTATAACGCTCTCGGTGGAAGGCTCGTTTCACGCAGCAACGTCGTCGCGTCGGCGCGTCTCGTAACAACGTAAATTTTCAAGAAGGTTTCCCGCATCGAGAATCCCTGCTTCCGCCAACAAATTCAAATTGATCGACGCGCTGCCGTGCCGTCACCGGCGTTAACAACGTTCGTTGTACTTCTAACGATAACGTACCCTTGTTTAAGGGGCAGTAAACTCGAGGTTTGATCATCCGGGAGATCCCTAGCCGACAGTTTTAACACTCGCCGGTAATCGCCGTTATAAAGTTATACGAACAGTTAAAGGTGAGGCTAGCGTGCCTTTCACGTGGCACAGGCAAAGATGGTTGTTCGTTGGTTGGCTAGCACCGGAACACGTGGTCTTCATTCCTGACTCTCCCATCGTTCGATCTTCTCGACTCGAAGAAGGAGGTACGCGTTGTTATTAGTTTTAATTATTTCTCTCCACAGAACTGTTATCCCCTGTCAAGTAACAAGTCTAAATATACTCGGTACATCGTACACCTCCAATGATCTACACACTTCTGTTTACAGTTAGACGTCGCGCCGCTTCCTCCGAAAACTCATTTAACCGGAGAATTGCTTTCCATTCACGGCCAGCGAGATCTTGTAATTTGGGATAAATCATGTTCCTCGCATACAGTGACTCCTGCTAATATTCGGACACTCTTAAGAAGACGATAACTTCTTTCATATTGAAGTGAACGAAATTATTAAGAAAAATTGCAAGTTTAAGCAAAATTTAGGAAACACATTGAATGATATCCAAGTAAAACTGGAAGGCGAGACGTAAAAAATGGTGTATAAATGAACCTGTAGATCGTAATAGTTAGACAGCGGATCTTTATGCATTTATGGCATATAAAAATGTTTAAGAAATGCTGGAGCATGAAATTTAACAGGATCTAATACGATTTTTATTTATTTCGGATCTGCAAAAATGCACTAATGAAAATAGAATTTTCCCACCGACGCGGAGGATTTTCGCGGGAAAATTCCAGCCGCAAGTCACGGCAGTCGAAAGGCCGGATATAAATCAGCCATGGCATCTTGGATAATGATAGGCATGCGCGATGCTCATACGCGTCGACCGCGACAGCTGATATATTGTTTGGTAGCTCCCGAAGGTAGCGGTTAAAATTCTTCGTGAATGATAATCCAGCTCGGTTGTCGAGCGGCAACGCACGCACGATTTCCGGACTGCGTCGAGGCAACCTCGGTATCGTCACGATAACGCCGTCAATGTAATCATCGATCACAGAAATCGCACGTTTCCATGACGCTTCGTTAGCGTCTGCACGATAATTTCGAGCGGTTACTTTTTATTGTCGCTAATAACCCGTCCTGCACGGCCAGGAAACCAGAAACCGGCGATCTCTTTCGCTGGAAAAAACTGAATTGCACCGGAAGAATGGACCGTTTCGCTGATTCGCGTCGACCATTACCCAGGATTGCGCTTCGAACTACGTTTAGTATACGTATGTATCCCAGAAATGGTACCGGGAAGCTTGCAGCGGTTTCAGTATTGACGCGAACATCGATTTCGAACGTGCAGCGATTCGTCACGGATGATCGTCTCCGCCAGCTCGCGGTTAAATGCATTATTTTTTTCAACACTTTGTAAAAAGTCGTACAACTCAATTTTTTGCTAATAAAAACCATCTTTAAGTTGGCTGAAACTCGCACAAGATCATTGAACAGAATATCATAAAACTTATTCTGAATGGTAAAAAATTGGCTTTCACTTTCCCTTGTAGGGAGATCGAGTGATCATTTTCACACTTATTGAATCTACGACAACTTGCTGACCGTATCCATGCGCGCGGTCGCGCTAAGTAGAAACGGCAATTAATAGCCAGACTGTGCGGACATCTGTCAAACAACTTGAACCCGCTCAAAATTCGCAATTATTTTTTAAGCTGTTTCGCATCTTGGTGAAAATCAAGTATGACAATAACCTGCACCAGATAGCAGTTAAATTAGTTGATTTATGACTGCTGTCATTAATGACCCTAAACAGCAATCTTTTCGCACACGACAAAAAAAAAGAAAAAAAAAAATACACGAATCGACAACGTCTCAACCTGCCATCGCGAAAATTGAGTCATTAGATAATCTCACTTGGAGCCGGTTTACGATGCCGTAGAATTATTGCAACAATGAAATTGATGATAAACTGTCGAACGCGACGCCGAAGCGGCGTTAAACTATTCGCGCGGATTGTACGGAAAGTGTTGTCTTGAGCGATCGTTCGACGGCGTGTAAATTACAAGCGATTATGATGATTACAGGTGACGTAGCCACGTTCCCAACGTGGCCTCCAATTTACCAGAAATGAGCGGATTTTTATTCTTTATTCTGTAGCAATATCGAACGTGTAGGTGACAAAGTGACTTGTTAACGGGCTCGACAACGATTAACGTCTCCGTATTCTGAATTGCAAATTGCGACGAGACCGGAAATTTTTCTTTCCCGAATACGGGAGAAAATGATTGGTTATCGGGCATTCCTTCTTAAAATCTTACCAGACTCTGATGGATCAGTCATTTTTATAGAAGTGTATATTCAACAAAGAAGTTTCCGAATATACTAAGAGTATACGAATAATGTATATCGAAAGCAGAAGGTTCAAGCTTCAAAACGAGAGCAGAAGAATATTCTGTTACGGTTTGTCATAAAGTTACAACAGTTTGAACACGGGAAGTTCTCGAACGAGAACCAAGTGATACTTTAATTTTGCAGCCCGGTGTAGAATCCGCGCGGAAATAGACTGCGCCTCCAATCGCCCATAAAATAAGTTACGCATAAACAGCGTTCAGATGTTCCAAGCGATTTCCCGCGCAGCAATTCCAAAGAGAAGCAGAAGCGCGATCTGAATCAGCGACCCCGACGTCCGGAGCATCGAATGCGTCGAGTGCATCGCGAACGCGCCATTCAAAGCGCGCGATTTAAGAAATCGCGACGGTCGAAGCCGCGGAATACGAACAGCTCTCGAACCTGTTTCTAATCCAGGGGAACTCCACCCTTATCTGTCGTTGCCGGCTTCCGCGGGAGTGGAGAAGAGTAGCGGATAAGCAAAAGGTAGCGAAGCCACCGCACCGGCTAGCGCGGCTTCGTGTAATAATATACAGCCGCCGGAGTAAAACAGCTGTTACACGGATAAATTTGCCGGCCCCGCGGCCGTTTATCGAGTTCCTTCCAGGCAACCATAGTCGTAGCGCGAATCGGCTTTGCTCGCTTATATCTGTCCATAATTACGAAAGTGGTCTAAATCGTATATTTCTTGTTTCGAGATATTTAAAGGAAAAGGATATTAACACTCAATGTGTTACTCTCAAACTCAGTTCATTTAGTTTAAAATTATTGCGATGTGAAATAACTGATAAACTCATTTTAATGATGAATGATTGAAAGTTGAATTTGAATTTAGATTTAAATATAATGGTTGAAAGTTGAGTTTCGATTTAAATTGGATTGCTGAGGGTTGAATTTGAATTTAGATTTAAATTTCTTCCCTTTTGGTTTGTTGTTAACCAATTTTTTTCAAACCAACGTTTTTCACACGTAAAATTATGACATGAAAATGATTTGTGTGGCCCCACGGCGGTTTATTGAATTTTTCCCAGCTAACCATACGGATCGTTCGTATGTTTATGCGTTTACACGGAGCGCTGCGTTGGCCAGGTTTAATCCAGATCTTTATTGCCTCCCGCAAAGCCTCGGACAGTAGGAGTTCACTGGTGCGTAGAGCCACCTCGAAGAATCCTCGGTTTCTCAGGTGGTTGAGAAATTTTTGCAAGATCCCGGCGACTTTCCTCCGTGACGGAAGGATTTGCCGACTTATGTGACGGCGAGCCTCGCTTTACGAGGATCCGTTTTCCCCTAGCGCGTTACAACCGCTGCCGGTGGATGACAGCGTAAGCTGCTAGGGGAATTTATCGACAGGATATCCTGCGAATCTTCCAGAGGGGTTTATTTAAACCGTACATCCTCGATTCCACCGACTGGGAACGATAAGCGGCCGCGAGTTTAACAGTGAATTCATTTCGCTTGCCGTGTATTTACGTGTGTTATTCAATTTTCGCGAAGGTCCTCCGCAAAAATGTTTCAAATGGCGAGAGAAGCTTCTTTTTATACTTTTATTGAATCGAAGTGGGTGTGTAAAATGTACAATCATGTGAACAACATGCCTTTGGTGGTCGAGATAGAAGAAAAATCGTCTTAATTTTACCTTTCAAGGTAAAATATGATTGACAATTTCGTTCGCCTCGACAACGAGAACACATTCTCATTGAATTGTACAAATTTATTCAGGGCAAAATAGGTACATTTACACAAGTTAAGTTAACAAGTCAAATTAATAAGTCAAGTTCGGTTACATAGCATCTAACAATTTGGGAATAAGAGACATTCAAGCATTTTGTTTTACACGTAAAATTGTCTTCTTAAAAAATTACATGTCAAACATTTTTCCTTCCCAACAGTCCCATCCGTGTCCAGCGACGAGTCCACACGACTTCCGATTGACTAATCTCTAAACCAGTAATTTTGCAATTTAATGGCGGAAAACACGTCTCGCGTAAGCTCTAAATCTTCCGCAGATTCCAGACGCAGTCATCCGATTGCGCAAGAGCCCGGCGAACAGAGTTCGAATATTCGCACCTACTCGAAATTTGCATCGACTATATTAGCGTGTGGCGGCGAACGGGACACGCACAAGATCGTGATCGCTTAGCGGGACACGTTAAATCGGACAAGCTGAATACGAAGAGTGGCTGCCTGTCCGAATCCCACTATGCTATGGTTCCGAAAACGGGTCCTCTCTCCGATAAGTTGAAAATTGCGGCTTGCCGCGTTGGAAACAATTTCGCGGGACACGTCGTCGTCGGCGTCGGCGTGCACGTAGTTCCAACGGGTAACGAGCACGGAATAAGACGCATACATTATGACCTTAATAATCCCCGGGCCGATTTACATAGTAATTACTAAGTTTTCTGCTCCCAAATTACCTCTCCGGCCGGAGCCGTCAAAGAGTCGACGAGCAGCCGACAACGCATCCGAATAATAAGTATGCAAACGGTACCGAAAGAAACGCCGAAGAAAATCGGCCGTTTACTGGAATGCGTCGCTCAATCCGCCTTCGGACCTTCGGGGTAGAAAGGGTAACGAGTTGCCGGTGGCGATCGGTTTCCGGCGAAACGACTTGTCTAATTTCTTTGCAAATCGCCAAGCCCGACAAAGGAAACGCCCGGCACGTTAAACACCGTTAATGAACTCCGCCGCGCAGTCCCGCGGAGGAAGTTGCATCCTGGTGCATCGCGCAGCCTCGAAAATCAAGCATCCGGATCAGACGTGAACAACTTGCTGACTTTTCTCCGTTTAATTATCTCATTAAGCTGAAACTACACACAACAATCACAAATTCTCCTCTAGTGATTCCACTAAGGGAAGAAACGACGCATTTTTATTTTGCATGAACACTTTTGCATGGACATTTGTGAAGACACGACGGAAGGGGAGTGAATTCGACAAAACGGAAATGTGAACGCAATCACTGTAAACGCGATATAATTGTATAATATATAAACATGCCTGTAAATTGTTCGCAACACGTGGGATCGGAAGTCGGGAACCAAACGTGGAACGCTGGCGAAATGGAAGCAGAAAGAATGGCACGTGACCCACGGTTTCCGCGTCGAATAAATACAGAGCTTTGTCAACTAAATCCTCCGTGGAACGTTCGATCAGAAATCCGATCGCAGCCGAAGGAATGCAAAATATTCGCGCGTTTCTTCTTCCGTCGAAATGGTTCCGGGCGAATGGACCCCTGAGGCAGAAGTCGCGGGGCCCAATCGGCCGTGGGCATTATTACGAGATTCCAGGCATCGTTTCCAGCACGTTATCAAACGATCGGTAGATCGCGACGCGCGTTTAACCGGCCCCCGTAATGACCCCAAGACTTACCCCATGGCATGGTCACGATGGTGTCCCTTTCTCTGGAGAGCGTCGACGGACGATTGCGATTTCACCATTCCGCTTGTTATTCGCCATTGTTGCTCGTGGAACGACATAATGCACGGTCGTTCCAAATTATGACGTAGCAGAATCAATTCGAGCTGCCTTTTTCCGTGTGGAACACACTTTGATCTTACGTTGCAGAGTTTTAAGAAAAGTACGAGACAATCTACAGCTTATCATTGCGTCTGTAACATTGTAAAACGTCGTCGATTGTACGGGAATATCGTCCCTGAAATGTTGAAAGAGGAGTTATTAGAATAAAAACAAATGTAAATCTGGTTATAATGATTTTGATTCTAGATCGATATCTTTTACCATCCACTGAACTTTTTTGCTGTTTTTGATTTTCGTCGAATGTTTTTCCAGAAAAAATTAAACTGATCGATTCAACTATGGGCCAGTGGCATGACGGGACAGTTTCCCTTCAGCCCGATTATTTTGATTAGCCTTGAATGCCTGGCATTGTTCCAGGCTTCACGATCCTTGTGTATCGATGCTCCCGAGGCTTCATACACGCGGATACAACCGTTAACCTTTTGCCGTCCTACTTCGATCTCGCCGCTTCCATCGGGGATGTATACGCTGGAACATGACTCATAGATCCCCGCGAGAAATATGAAATATGAATCGCACGGCTTGCTGCAGGTGAGGCTGCGAGCGATGTAAATTGCCGAAGCGGCGAGGCAGCTCGTTAACACTTGCGCACCGTGCTGTTCGCAAATTCGAAACCCGACGTGTCCTGTGGCTGTATACATTTTTCTGCTACTTTGTTTCACAAGGAAATACGGTAAATTTTTTTGCTTCAGAAGAAATCTTTTTATCACAACGACGTTAAATACGTCACTGTTTATTGTTCCTACATGGTCAGCTTTAATCCGTAACGCTTTGTCTTTTCACAGACAAGAGAATAAGAATAGAGTGACGCAACACTGCGTTCTTCTTACGTGTTTTACCAGTTCAAGGTGGAGACCTTGCGGGTCTACAATGTTCCATAAATTCTCAGCTGCAAACGCTCTAACAGTATATGTGCCCATAATTATGAAAGTGGTTTGAGTTATGTATTTCTCGTTTCGAGGTGCCTAAAGGAAAAGGATATTAACACTAAATGAATTCCGTATAATGTTTAATTACAAGCACTGTCTAACGGTTCATTTTTCACAATTTCAATCAATGCGATGTAAAATAACTGATACACTCATGATTGCAAGACACGGTTTAAAAATTTCTTTCTTCTTTTAATTATCTCATTAACGTGAAACTTGTACACTGGTGGCATTAAATCTTTTTCATAGGTCCACTGTTTTAAGTTGTACATACCCATTTCTGTCATAAATGCATAAAATCCGCAGTGTAGCCATTACATTCTACACGCGTCCTGTAAATATCCTGCGGTATGCTAATGGGGATGTAATTGGCTCTAGAACCTGGTTCGCCGCAGCGTCATTGAATGTGAGTGAAACTGAAAAAAATTCTGTTATTGAAGATGGCAGATCTGTTTCGTTTTTCGTTCTTTTCATTGTCGAAGTTGCTCGTTAATTGCGACTCGATAGGTAAATCGCACGGAAGCAGTTCTTCCTGATAGTTGATTGGTCGCAGCGCTATCACGGCGAATTGAATGCTCGTAGCAGCCCAAAGGCACCTGCGCATGTCGGCCTATACCCGTCGGCATGTTACGCAAAGTGGCTGCCTACGTTTCACCGCATTTATTTAAACATGAACTCTATTCCTCCCGTCGCGTCGATTCAGTCCACGTGCACGCCTCCAGACTCAGCGCGCGCGCGCATACACCAACACACTCAGCATACCTATAATCGACTGGTACACACGGTCGAATATAATGTAATCCACAGGTACGCCGCTACACGACAGGGCGGGGAACCTGTTACTGGTTCAAGTAGGCGGATTCGGCTCGGTCCACCGATCGAACGAGATCTCTACCACCGCGGTGACACTTTGAAACATTGTTTCGAGTCGCGTGGGCGGTACCTGTACCTGGTTCTGGCATTGAAACGAGGACTGTTCCTTTTTATCCTCGCTCGAAATTCGAGAACTCCGTGTCAACGAAGTAGCCACGGTATCAAACTATCAACCCCGAATTCTCTGTTATCTGAATACATGTTTCGCGAGTGAACAGCTCGAACCATGTCGGTCCAACATTATTTATCGCGTAAATTGACGAGAATGTAGTCTACCTTTGTAACTGAGTAACAAAGTTCTGTGTTCTATTATCTAATCTATTGTTCCATTGTCCGTAATGAGCAGACTGTGGATATTTATGCAAAATAGGGTAAAGTGCCCAAATATGAACCATTTTTTGTTGATGTCATTTTTTGATTATTTTAGAATGCTCTTTTCCGACCAAATAATTACCAGTTGTAGATGCATTTCCTTCCTATAAGATTCTGGGGTCAAGTTTGTTAAAAAATTAATACAGCTTGGGAAAAATATTTTTTTTTTGTGGTGTGTCATTTGTAGGTTCCAGCGAAAGGGGTTCTTGATATGGTACACCTTGAGTCCCTAATATGACACCTAGTGCCATATTCGGCACCCACACCAAGAACATCAATAGCTATACCCATATTAGGGAACCTACCATATGGTAGTGCCATATTGGGAACTCCACGTGGACTGATAATACTAGCTACTGACAAAGAGAAAATGAATTTCAGCATAAACCAACAGTTAGCAAACTTTAATATAGATAACCAAGGAAATTGAGGGGAATACAGTTACCCTCTCTCTGTCATTACCGGGTTAGTCACGTGACATTGTGACACGTACAGCGAAGCCGAACGCGTCACGTGACCGGGCTCGCCGCCGGAAAGTGGGGGAACGGCGTTGTAGAAGGGGGATAGTAGAGTGGGAGATGTCTTAATCTGTCCACGCAAAAACCGATGTTGTCCGCGCCTCCGTGTCAACATCGCGTGACAGTGTCTCGAAAGCGGCGTTAATAGAAAACCGGATGCAAAAAGCGATCCAAGGTCGCGAAAGACGTTCGCGCGACGATTTGTCGGGCAAGGGAAAAATGACGCGTACTTCATTATCGTTGTCACGCAAACTTCGACTTCTTACTGAGGGGTTCGAGAATTTAGAGGAGGGATTAACACACGATCGGACAGCACGCACGCGTCGTGCACCGTCGTTTTAACGCGATCTACAAATCATACAGCGTCACGTTGACCGTGTTTATTGGTCGAGATATTTTTCTATCTGTGACGTATTGGTACAAGGGATCTCTTGTCGTGTATTTTCATCCCGTGGTTTGTCGACCGTGATATTGTCGGCCGGTGGAATGCCTTGTTTCTAAGTACATATAACGACTTTCAATTGTTGCTGCGCGACTGGCCGGCTTCATTCGAACCGAAATTAGTCGTAACTCTGTAGATGATGTGAATGTAAAATCGAGGCGTGACGTTCAGTAAATTGCGCGAACAGGTTTTTACCACACCGTATCGTTTTGGTTGGTTGTTTATCATTAGAATGCAGATTTTATGCGTTCGAACGCGGTGGTGCAAGGTACGACGGAATAATCGGCCTCGATTTTAATTACATTCAAAATCCTCTAGTTATTTAGCACATTTTAATTTGTCCATTCTGTTCGGTTTCGATCCTCGCGTTACTCAATGTCGTTACAATCTATTTTTACAGGTGATACACGGTTAACGGTGATCACGCGCAATTAAAAACTATGAATTGAAAGAGTGAAAAATGTGAAACCCTTGTCATCAAGCTCTTATCCCCTTCATCGAGCGAAGGAGTCATCATTCAAGCCGAGAAAGGCAGGAATCTCGGCTAAGCAATTAATTAGCAAGACACCGGCGCACGGAGGATTAATAAACATCGATCAATTAATCGATTAACGTTGTACACGATTAATAAGCTCGCTCAATCGCGACGAGCCCCCCTAATACAGTAATGGGGCTCGTTATTAACAGTCTTTATTGGCATTTCGCAGCGGCGCGGCGCAGCGCGGCGATCGTGTTATCACGATCAAAAGAAAAAGTGTTAACCATGAACTTTTGCTCGTCCCACTCCTCCGATATTCATCGTGTCGTTCGTGAATGGCGCTCCCGCGATGACGACCGTTCAAGAATCGAGTTAATAAACTCGGCTACGAAGCTTCAGATAACCTTTTCTCGTTGTTTGATACGAGCTCGCTTGTTCGACGAAACTGTTTCTTTCCACTGTACCGTGACAACTGGTAAGCCGAGACGTCGTTGCAATTATAGAATGTGTCTGTTTCGTCGTTTAAATGCTAATTCCTGCACAAAAGCCGTCGAACGAGCGGAGACGCATTCATAATAGATCGTTTGAAATTATAGAGTTTGCTGTAGTGTCTAATATTATTGATCAAGGGACGATTCCATGCTGGAAGAACCGACGGAGGATGACTCGTCGGATTATACTTTCATTTCTAGGAAAAAGCTTGAATACTTCTTCCATACGATCATGCTCGTTCGACGGGATCGAAACCCTCCATTTTTCATTCGCTCGATACTTCTTCGAAGACGAAACGAGTGAAATCACTTCTTCATCGAACCTACCTAACGAGAAGAAAGTTTAGGTACATCCAAAACTTCTGAAGCCCTTTCACTTTTAATGTTTTGCGCTTCTTCGTAGGTTCGGTGTTAACCCTTTGCAGTTGCAGCTGTTTTAACTCGAAAATGAAACATTTGCTCGATCTAGAATATTTGCAGTCTGAGTAGGAGTCGGAAAAGTAATGACGTATTTTTGGGTAATTTTCAAGACACATTTTTTAATAACATAATAAAGTTGAAGGTTCAGTGTTTCAATCAGTGCCTTTATTTGATCGTCATCGGCTTCAACAGGCCTTCTCTATAAGGCATTCTCTATAATTTTTAAAATTTCATGAATATGAAATCGACATAATGAATCATACAATACAGAAATGTTTAGTAATCGATCAGATACTCACATATTTAATAATGTAAAGAATATATTTCGAATAATGGTAGAGCAATTTTTAGCGACGCCTCAGACTCGCCACTCGAGTGCTAGGGGTTAAAACTCAAATTTAGATGTTCGTAACAATCTGGGATTAGCAGGAAATCGGATGGCAGAGCAATTATGTTCGTAGCAGTTCCCGTTCTTCCGCATAACAAGTTCACGTATCCAGTTGCACCTGCCGTTCGCTTTGAACCTGCGTGCACAGAGCCTTGTCGACCGCCTACAAGGTTCCGATCCTGTGGGTACCGAGATGATTGGTGCTCCGCCGCGTATTTCGAACCATACACGCGAACTACATTAGCATAACACGATCTAATTGATGCCGGTCGCGCTATGCACCTTCGCCTCTCGCCACCGCGAATGTTTGGTCCTAGATCCATTGCTCATGCATTAGGCACCACGTGCGCTCGAACGTGCATATTGTTGAGCTGTCTAGAAAATTGACGTCGTATCGGATTAACGCGTTCGACGCAGCCCACCCCGAATAAAAATAATCGCGGACACCGAAACCGAACTGAAAATTTTCGAAATAATTGAACACCAAACAAAAAAGTACATTTTTTCTAGAATTCATCGTGGACTACGGCCCAATTTAATTCTCCAAATATAAATATCCCTGTAGATCAGTGCTAAAGTACCAATGAGATAAACAAAATGTTTTTCTGTTTTATCTACGTACTATAGGGTTGGCATAAAAGTAATTTCGGTAATTTTTTAATCAAGTAATGAACTTTAATGAATAAGATATTTTCCCTTTTGTTCGATGATCTTTTGCCAAACACAGAATAAATAAGAAAAGAATTTATTGATTAAAGTTCATCGCTGGAATAGAAACATTCGGTTTTTGACTTCACTCGATTGAGATCCTCTAAATCATTGTTTCCTCGCACTTTTTCTTATCCAGAGGATTTTTGTTAGTCAACTGGCGACGTCGGTGTGCCGTAATAAATATCCATACGCGCACTGTTTGCTAGACGCATAGATCTATCTTTTTGATCAGCAGGCTCGAGGAGAGCAAAGCGGGATGATGCAATGGCCGTAGTCATTAATTGGATTGATTTATTAGCCCTCGCTTGTACGCCTCTGTCAAAAGGATAATATTTTACGGTGTTCCTGAAGCACGGTTACCGAGAACGAATCGTCGGGACGATGGAAAACATCGACGTGCAGAAGGATATCGAGGTTGAATTAATTTAGGTGACTCGAGGAACGCGTAAAACGCATGTTACGCTATCAATCAAGTTAATAATCATTTTCAATCCCCCTCGGCCGGAGTCTGTTCAAAATTTCTGTGCCCCGTTACGCAATTATCGACTGACAATTGTTTTAGTCCGACGAAAAAAACAAAATGTTCGAACATTCCACTTATTTCCTTGTTGAATACAATCGTGATAAATTACACTTCGTCTAACAGAATCCGCATAGGAAGCTAACGAGTATTTTTATTCTTCAGATATCCGCTCGCTGTTCGTTCTTTTACAATTGTAATAAACCGCCGGTGTGTAGACTCTGTCGCCGGAACAGTAGAATCGTGCGTAAAAATGTTTAAATTTATTGTTACCGAGAGGAAAAACCCGTTAGACAATTTCACCGGACGATATATAAATGATCGGTACGGGAAATCGTTGGTATCCAGACGTCACGTCATTCTTGATCGAAGCCGAACACAGTCACTTCCTAATCTGTAGCTAATCGAAATTGTAAAGAAGGAATTGTTGGAATAAGACGGTCCTCCTTGTAGACAGTTGGTGATTGAGCGTGGAATAAATCGTGTCCAGTGTACCGGTCACTGCAAATCGAATAGAGATACAACGCGTCCGCGTATATTTCATCCGGTTTCCCGTTTAATAATTATTATGCGCATAAACGGTGCCCCTCGGCGGCAAATTAACATCCCGTGTGCCCGTGTTTTAATCAACAGAAGCGATTCATCAGCTGGCCGTTGACCTGCGAGCCGGGCAAAAAAGGTTCGATTGAACGGATTCCGCAGAAAACGGTGCCATCCATTGTGTTTTTCACTGGTGCTGTTTAAGGAGAGGATGTACCATCGGATTACCATTACCATTCTTCGCTTTTTTCAAAATTTTTTTGCTAATAAAAAATAGAAATTCAACGAGCATCGGATCTTTAACTTGCCTCAAAAATCCCAAAAGATGAAGTAAAAAGTTGGCTTTCGTTTTCCCTTGAGAAAACGAAATGACTGCGGATCATTTTGCGAAATAAAAATATTCTGCATCGATTGGAAGAAGCGGTAGTTAAATAAAAATTCATTTCACCCGTTAATAGTCCTTTCACGTTGAAAACAACATGACGAACACGTTAAACTAACCGTTCAGTACCGTTGGTGGTACATGCTGACACGTTTGATTAATACGCTATAAACGTATATCTTATAACATTATAAGGCATTACAAAAACTGCGGTATAGAACAAACTACGTAAGTTCGCTTAATTAATCGAGCAAAAACGGCACGAGACGCTTTAATAGGCTCATGATAATGACATCGGTATCTTCGTAGCAAGATTATAGCAACGAATAACTGTGCAAGAAGAGAAAGGAGCGAAGGAAAAAATGTTTGCTATTAGTCAAAATCGATAGCGACGACCGACCAGAGAGTGTTTCTGAAATGCTGGGACACGTGGCGAGGGATAATCTTTTGATGTATCGTCAAACATTTGCATAGGCTTTAATAATAATTTGAAATTAGTTTAGTAAACGGTCTGTTCGCAGGCTGTAATTATACACCTGTCGCTAGGGATTTAAGGGTTTTGCTTGTTAGCCTGTCTTTGATCGAGAGAAGACGAAAAATAAAAGAATGAACGCCGCGGCGCGGTTCACATTAACAAACCCGATGCGCGATGGAGAGAATAATAAAGCAATAGCGTTTCAACCATATAATTAATGCCCGTTCTGACGGTCATGAAACGTTAATTACGGCGTTTACGTAGCGACGAATCGGGGAAGTACCATTTGTATTGCGTTACGAGATGTCCGACTGATAAATTCGAAACTGAACCCCGAGTCACACTTTGCCGTTCAACATTGTGGCGCGGACGCACACTCTCGGCGACCTCGCGATCCCGCCCCATGCGCAATAGATCGCTCGCACACGTGCGCGAACTATGAAAACGTCCAGGCTCTGACATTTTCTCCCGCGACTAATAGAGATCCGATCTTCGTGAGCGAATCACGTCGGGACCCTTCAACTTTGCGCGACATTTTCATTTACAATGCACACGCTGCAATTAATAAACGACAACGACGCGATGCAACGGTGTTTCGATACGATAGGAATAGTTCTATACTTATCGCGAGGAATTTTACTTGTGTAGAATATTTCCGTTCTCAATAAAATTTTTTAAAGGCAAATTCGTAATTGATACAATGCCTCATACACTACTTAAATGTTTAATAATTGATTAGACACCAACATATCTAATAATTAGTGCTGGATAAAAAAGTGCTGGAACATAAAATTCCACAGAATTTAGTACGATTTTTATTTATTTCAGATCTACAAAGCGAACTACCACTGAAAATGAGATATTACGTGATTCCACTTTCTTACAATTTGCCTACAAAAATAGAAAATTGCATAAACATCCGCAGTCTACTAATAATGCGAACAATATTTTAAATAATCCATTTATTGCTCCACTACATTTATTGCTTGAACGAATCAGATTTTACTTCATCTAAAAAGAAAGGCGCAACATTCATACTTGTTAGACTTCGTTTGAGATATCCACGACGAGTGTGTCTCGTTAAAATCCGGCAAGGGGTTAAACTTGAGAAATGGAAGTTCGGCGACGTATTCGCGGCTCGTGGACAGTGCATCGCCTGGCCGAGCATTGAAATCACCGCTCGCGCTCGGCCGCTCCTCGGGCTGTTGCCGTGGATTGGAGCGAGCGCTCGGCTCTCGAGCACAGTAGTTCGTATACATACATATATCGTGTATCACCGTGACGCTAGTCGTGGACACGTTCCAGGACTGTAAAAACTTTTTTTCCCGGGGCTGCGCGGGCGCGTACGTGCACGTTGTTGCCTGTGTGCTTGCGCGCCTGTGTACGTACGTGTTTCGCGCGGGTGTGCGAAACGTGCTGCTCGCACAGCCTTGCTTACGATCGGCTTTTCGGTCCCGTTAGCTTGAACCCTCTGGACCGGACTCTCTCGCCTCTTGCCGCAACGGCTACGTGTCCTGTACACACACGCGTGCGTTCCACCGTGTTCACGGCCTTCACACCGGCAAAACGATAAACGGCCGATTCACTCGTCCACTCAAATTAACGGTGAACATCATTGTTGTCGAACGATCTTCACCGATCTCTCCCCTCTCCCTCCTCTTTGTCGATGGTCCTCCCCCCACTCGAGCAACACCGTGCTTCTTTTTCATCGCCGCTTTTATTTGCCGAAGATCCCGAGCCATTAGCGATGCCGGATCGAAGAAGAAATCGTTTATCTTCGAGAGGCTCGTAATTAGAGAACCGCGATCGACGGACCCCGGACCCGCGCAGTTCGAATTCTGCGAACCCTTCCACTCATGAAATGCGGTCATCGACGGTTTTTCGGGAACAAGCGAGAAAGTACCCGCCTGCCTGATTGTCAGATCACAGGCGAGATCGAGGCCCCGACCGATTTAGGCGAGCGTGATTGATCGCGCGAACAGCTCGTTGCGTTTGACGTACGGCCCAGGGATTGGCTCCTTGTTCCTGTGGTTGGGTTTAGATCAACGAATTCGGATTCGCTAGGCTTCGGTCTTCCATTCGATGATCAATTCTACGGACAGAAGAATCATCTTGATTTTTCTCCTGTTTTCAATCGCGCCAACACAGTTTTATTGTAACTAGACAGCGGATTCTAATGCATTTGTGAGAAAAACGAGGAAGTGTCATTTAAAACGGTGAAAACTTTCGAAGGTTTTATTTTCGATCTATTAAACATATTAAGGATGAAGATAATTTTCTATTTCACACGAGGTTGTTGCTATTCAGGAAGACAATTTTTATTTTGCATAAAATTCACGGTCTAATAATCACGACCATTAGTCTTCTAGCATGAACTTTCCCTGATTTTCCACAACCAATGCGTTGATATATCGAGGTTTAATGGTCGTAGTTATGTTTTTGTATTTCGCTTTCCATTTTATGAAATGAAATTCGCATTACCTACAGCATGACATGATAGCTAACTGACTACCTGGAAATTACATATGCCTGTATCTCAAGCGCATACGTCTTCATCGTTCTTGCTATAGCGAGAAGGCAAAATGAATTCTTAAGAAATACATATGTGTACGACTATTATCTATGTTTTACTATCGAGTCTTTTCGGTCACTTGGTTCCGGGATGAAGTTTTCGTTTGACTCCAGTGCCGCGCGATCGATGCAGGCAATTTTGATTTAGCATAACAGACTTTCAAGCGGTCCTTTTGCATATTAAACAAAATAATCTCGACCTGCGGTTGGTAGAATCATAAAACGTGAATGAATACGAGACTTCTTGTTTCCGAGAAGAAAAATATTTCGGGTTTGTATCAGGATTTTTATGATACCGATCCGATCGGATACGCGCACCGTGTTCCCAGTAATAAATTGGAGTTTCTTAATGAAACGGATATCTGGGAGAGAGAGGTTCGGATTCGATAAACAGCTTAAAGTGGTTCGGAACAGCCTATCTGCAGATTAACCGCTCGGGAATTTCGTCCCGTGTAACCGTGTTCCAATTAACGTAATTAGTTTAACCTACACGCCATCGACGGTGTACACAACATTACATAATGAACCGCAGAAAATTATGAACTGACGTAGATTGGGAATTCTGAAATGCGAACGATGTACGAGCCGTATAGTGACTCAATCTCTTGATTCTACCAAGACAAAGGTGTTCGGACGATCGATGAGCAATTGTGCAAATAACATCACGGTCACGGTGGTATAATAATAGGAAAACATATTCTCCTGGAAAATAGAACTCCGTTCTTACAACACGAACACGTACCTTTATGATTAAGTAGCGTTTATAGGTTTTAAACTGTAAATTCACCCTTTTGCAAATCAAATTCAATTTGCACTTTGTAGATCTGAAATTCTATCGAAGCATAAATTCTGGCATTCTTTGAATATTTTCAGAAGCCATAAATGCATATAAAGATCCGCAGTTTAGTAATTACTCTGAAATAAGTATTTGATCAATTTTGAATTTCTACACAATAAATTTACATTTGATTTGGTTTTTTTGTTTACAAAAACTTGCTTAACAATACTTTATTTGTAAACGGCTGAAATTGATTTGCAAAACTGGTATTGATTAATTCCACGTTTACCATTGTCAGCGGCGATAAACGAAATGAATTGCCTGCATGCCTCGTCGGGTTTAATTGAAAGTGTATTTTTCGTTCGGTTTAACGAGTCCTCTAACTAATTACCGGCCGATGCGGTTTTCTTTGAACGATCTCGTGCAAAAACGTCGATTTACTTTTCCGTAAAAAATCAGCACCGAAGGATCGCAGTATATTTCGGTTAATCAAACATTCCTGTAAAAAGTCGAGCAGAAACTTCGTAAGTAAAGGTCGGTCGATCGAAAAAGTGGGCGGGGCTCGAAGTGCATTCGAGCGCACTTATCGTTCGAGTAGCCACCGGCCGGCATTCATAAAACCACTGCCAATGTTGTTGCTCATTGTTGCTCACGCTTCTTTATTACCGATTGGCAACGGTGCACTCGGTTCCGCATGGTTCGGCCGCATCGTGCTCGATTATTCCGAATATAAAAACCGTGCATACTAATTTAGCGTTACACTTCCTCGTAATTTACGTACGGACGATAGTCTCGAAAGTTCATGCCGGATATTAAAATGTATTTGGTTCACAATTAAATATAAAAAGTGGATGGGGATTATCGGTAGTCGACGATTATTAAACACGACCGTGTCTTTAACCGTTACGAAATCATTCATTCCGAGGACAAGTAATTTTCAATCACACTTACGGAAAGGAAACTGTCGATGCTTATTTATCGAAGGTGATCGCTCCCTCGCGGGGTAGGTACTATAAATGTCATAGCAAATCATTAACTCAATTAATAGGTGGGAGGGAAGGCGTGCTATGAGCAGCGCCGCCCATAATAATTTAAGTGAACTGACATTTTATACTTTACTTCCCTTCCGAGGGCGAGTATGAACGTCCTCATATTGTTAGCATAAATTACTCCCCTCCAACGTAATTAACGTTCTTTTAATTGCGCAATCACTGTAATTGGCCGGGCTATAAATCTCGATTGGCTGATTGCCAACACTTTAGGCGATGGGCAAGAAACTGTGTTTCCTGAAATGAAAAGATAACAAAAAAGGACCAACAACTTGATTTCACCATAAATTGACCACCTGTCATTTTTCGTTTATTCGTTTCTTTAAATCGCGCAAGAGAAATCTGTGGAACAACATAAAAATGTAGGTAGAGAAAATTTCAAAAGTGATTTTTCTTTACCTTTTTGTTACTCTTTGCTCGATGGTTTAAAACACTGAGCGAGTTCGCTCGTTCAGTATTTTATATTGAATAGTTGATCAAACCTCAAACCATAGTAATTCTCGTAGATCCACAGTAGAGAAATTGGCATGCTGTGTATATGTGAATGGGTTAAGTACTCATAGACGCGAATGTAAACACTCGAAGCACGCAGAACGCACTTACATTCACCGGGGCCATCGGAGCCACGCAAATCCAGCAAAGATGTTAATAGGTGAGCAATGTGAAACAGCAAACAAGCTGCAATTCCATCTGCAAAAAATTCGACTATCTCCGAATACGTAGAACACAATTTTAAACGCGCAGGTGTTAAAAGCGTCCAAGTGGAACATCCGTTGCCAACTGTGGGAAGAAAGTTGAAACTTTTGTTGTTAAGTTTCGGGTCACTAAACGTGCCAGCAACACTCGTTATTTATTCTAAAAATCAATTCTACTTTCTCCGTGGACCCGATGGACTTTCAAAAAATATGTTTCTGTTACAGGCTTTGCACTCCAAATTCACCCTTTTGCGAATCAATTTCAACCTTTACAAACAGAGTATTTCTAAGCAAGTTTTCGTAAAAAGAATCCAATCATAATTGTCGATGTGAAAGATGTACATCAAATACTTAGCTAAAAGTTCTGAATTTCGTCTAAAAAAAATCAATCTGAGAAGATAAAGAAAACGTCGCGGTTCGATGTTTTGCGGTATGCCAAAAAATCCGCACGAGTATTTTCCATAGTGATAGCAACGAACAAAATAGAATCGATCTTGCGGTCGCAATAAGCCATTACGTCTGCTACCAATTTTCTTCCGCGTATAATACAGTTAGCTACGAAAAGAAAGAGGCTCGATAGGGTAACTGAAAATCAATCCTCGGCAAGAAGCATTTCTACAAATCATGCTGCTAGCTCCCACCACCCTCGTTCCTCGACAAAAAGCCTAATTCAACCACGTCGTGTAGAGCCGGTCCGCGAAGAAGTGGCTTCAACTTCGCGGAGTGACCTTCTTCCCACGTACACGTCGGTGCTACTTCCTACACCGGGTCGGGCATCAAATTATTATTGCAACGGAGAATTACGATATATGGGATTCTTAAGTTGAGTACATAACTACACGCTAGTTTAAATTAATTGCTTATACAGTTTCCATCGAACGAGTTCGAATACATGGAGCCTGGCGTTGCCGGCGAAGAATTCGTGCGGCACCACGCTGCCGCAAACTTTATGTTACTTTGCATTCTTCCGAGTGCTGTTAGGCGAACTTTTATTTCCGTGTGCTACGGGAACACATAAATCCTCGCATGGGCAAGCTTCCAGAAACCGTAATCATTAAACGAAACTTGTTATTTATGTAAAACATTCGGTTACGGTGTACTTAAAAGTTTGTACAACTTTGTTAGCGTATGTCATACTTGTTCTCTATGGAATTGTTTCTATCGTACATACACTTTTATCGTCTCTCCTAGCTCGGATTATTTTCTTGAGTTTTGATTTTAACCCTCCGCGAGCCAGGTTGAAACGTGGTTAATGTTTTTACAAATAAATCTTTTTTTTATTAGTGTGGGTATATTAATGTGGCAAATAATATTGAATAAAAATTAGATGAGGTAAATCAATAAATTGTTCTTAACCCTTAGCAGTCGAGGGGTGACGCAGAGTTCCCACTAAAAATTGCTGTATTATTATTCATAGTATTATTCGCATTGTTAAATATGTTTGTATCTAATCAATTATTATACATTTAATCTCATGTCCATAAAATGAAAAAAATGATATATATTCTAAGGATTAAGATTGCGATCGGGGGTTGGGAATTGGAAGCAAAGTGGGATTTACGAGTAAATCGGGACCCGAAATCATCGTTCTCCTTGACCGTGGCCGATCCGTTAAGGTAACGTAAGGTAACGTAAGGAAAGGTGCGGTAACACGAGGTAAGATAAGGGCGTCATGCGTTGGTTACCGTTGGGTGGCGCTGGATGGTCCGCTTGGAATGTCGTTCAGCGACTTCCCTCTCCCACCATCTTCATCCAGAGCTCTTTCTTCGACTTCCCTCAGGCTCGTCCTCTCCTCGTCCAACTTGGACGTGCCTTTCATACCCGAACACACCGGCGCGTATCTCTGTAGTCGTCGATTGTAATCGCGGATAGATCCATCGTTGTTACCCTCGATCCAGAACCGGCAAATTTTCACCAACACATAAACACCCGTCTCAAATTCACCCTTTCGCAAGTCAAATTCGAACCTCTGCAAATAATTTTCAATTAATTACACTTGAAGTTCTCCCTTGAGTTCAGCATTAAGCGTCGATCAATTGAATTTACATTTACATAAAAATGCTCGAACAGTAATTTTCGAGTTTTGTAAATCAATTTCACCCATTAAGAATATTTTAAATTAATTACTCTTAAAAGAATCTCCCTTGGGAACGTCGATGTATCGTTTTCAACTAATTAAAATTAGAACGAAAGAACTGTATACTTTGCTCCCGTTTTCTAATCGATGGAGAGAATTGCACGCTGCAGTACTTCAGAACGAAGAAGATCTGAGAAATGGTTCGGATTCGTAAGAAGCTGCAGCGTGTTAGGAACTCGGGGGCAGCAGGAAACTATTTGGTCGGGGTCGATTGAGCCGCGGAGTGGCGAATCATCGAACATCGCTCCTAAATGAACGACTAAATAACACGTTCCTTGAGCCAACCAGCTGTAACCATTTCGACCTAATCCGCGGCGTAACAGTGGCAATTACTGCTCTTACACAAGTAACGGACTGAAGATTACCGATGATTACCACCTCGGCTATTCCTTTATCGACAGTTTACTCTCACGCTGCTCCTTCCCATAGCGCACCTATCCAGCGGCCCGTGCATCAAAAATTCATATTTTTCGAATTCTATGATACTTGTTTCGCGTTCGTGCCACTGGAAACCACCGATACTGTAATAAATAACGGGGGAATATATTTGTACAGTTATAAATTGATTCATCGTGTAGCAATCTCTTCTTCTCAATCTCGCTAAACGATTCTCCTGGTTTGATGACCTGTTTACATCGTTTTATTAAGCTTTCGTACAATTTAATATCTGACGAACGCATTCCCGAAGTATTACAACCATTTTGCGTTGAGCGCTTATAATGAGCTTGGGTATTATGATGCTTCGTAGACCACCCTGTATACGATTCAATTATAATCATTGATACCATTAGTTTTTGCGGAACACACACAGTTGATTCGATGTAAAGTAATTTTTTTGAAAATAGTAGTTTATTTAAAGAACATTGAAAATATTTATATTTTGTCTTTATTTTCAATTTTAATTCCAAATATTATTGCTGAAAATCATGGTTGATGCGACATTTCTGTTACCTAACTTTGGAGAAAATGCTTATTAGTGCACAAAAAAAAATGTGCATCTTCCTTTAAACGAATTTCTAAAAATTGCCTAGTCAGAAAGTCAAACAAAGGGGACACGAGATAGGAGTAACGTCATTTCTGAGAGACTAGACGACACACGTTAATCGATAAATAAAAATCGAAGGAGCTGCGACCTAAATTACAATGCGGACGGCGGATATTAATAAGTGGCACACGAAATGGAAGCATCGAAATGACGTCCACCGAGTTATTAAAAAAACTCCGAGCACACAGCAAATACTATTATTCAGAGAGGCGGCTGCGACGAATTTGACGACTTTCTAAATTTTGAAATGAGTACCGCTGGTTGTTCTATACGAGGAATCGAGTCGACAGGTTTAAATCACTTTCTAATCTGCAGTAGAAACAGGTGTTCATTCGTCCCACCAATTGATAACCGGTTTATTAAAATTACACAAATAGATGCGTCGGATGAAAATCTTCCAAACGGTTGTTAAACAAATTTTTTTTGTCGTCGGGAGCTTCGGTTGAAGCGACGAGAAAGTCTAGACAGTTCCTTTTTAGTCGAAGATTGGTGAACGTGGGAATGAATGTCATGTAGTCTTTATTAAACAATTTTGTTTGTATCCGACGACTTCCAGCTGCGCGATTGGTAATCATCGATTACCAAAAAAATGTGCGGAAACGTGAGAAACTTCGTAGAAATGCAGAGAAGTTCTCCACGGATTATCTTCAATTGCAAAATGTTGAACAGCAATGTGTGAAATTGATTGTTGTAAAACATCTTTCTAATAAGTCTTCGTTACTCTCTATATTAATTTAGATATATAATGCAATATGTATTGGAAATGATGTGACGATCATTGCGAAAGATCTACCAATAGGTCTTTTAGGAAGTAGCAATTAGAAACGCACGAGCTCGTTCTTCGATAGATTTTCCCAAGACCCTTCATAAAACGCAGTAAAAACAAGCGAAATGTTCCGGTTGCCGCGCATGATTAACAGCTGATACCGAAGAAATGGAATTACAACTCGGAGGAAGTTAGCTTGAGCTTGAAAGAAGTATGTATCTGTATAATTAATTTCATGTTAAAGCGTGAAAGGGTGTTGCAATTTCAGCACTTTTATGAGAATTAAATGTTACAAGACAGAAAAGGCGGAGTTCCTCGGTAATTCGTTTTTCACTGTTCAGATAAAAATGTACAGTTTCTCTTGTGTGAAGTGGATGTTAATAGAAAATATCACCGTATAATAATATGTACAATTTGTCGCATTGTCAAAGTGCTCGAACGGGGGTTTTAAATAACGAGATTAAATGACTGCTGTAAGGGGCGTGGCGATTCGTAGAAGATAAAATTGCACCAGTTATTTTTCATCCGATTCCACCTGCTTCTTTGCGAATCGGCGCGCGCGCATACACATGTACAAGCGGTTGGGTGTACTGTTGAACGGCAGTATATGTCAGGAGTCCGTAAACGGGACCGTAAAGCATTTAAAACGATCGAATAATTGCCGCGCTCTGCGTCGTAGCTAATTCCCTGTCGACGCGCAGTCTTTACGATTCCGTTCGGATTCGCCGATTTCTCGGATCGCGGTTCACGCTGATGGACGGCGCCATACGAAACCGTAAAAATCCCCGATAGAAAACTTGGTAGAACGAACTAGTTCCAATTGCCCCAGTAAATTCTTGTTGCATCCGATGACAACACGATCCGTGATCGGTAGCCCGAGGCGTGCTCGCGCCAGAAGGCTCAACATTATTCCGTTTCACTGCCCGACCATCGTGATACCCCCCTTTTTCTCCGTTTCTCCTCTTTATCTTGCGTATTTTTTCCTCTTTTTGTCCGCGATCGCCGCAGCTCGAAATCAACGAGGAAAGGACGTGCGGGATTAATCAACCGTTCGAAAGCTGGAACGGTCGCCATCTGTACTTGAAAATCGTGTTCGAGGAAAGATAATATGATAATAATATTTTTTATTGAATTTATTCTTGACACAATCATCGAAGTATGCAATCAACGAAGCAAACCAGTGAAGAAGGAAATTAATTTGTCGATCAACCGTTGTACAAAGGATCTATTTTTAAATCGACGAGAGGAAAGAAAGGCGAAATTAATCAACTGCTCGAAAGCTAGTCGCCATCGATTCGATCATCGATCCCAAATCGAAAATGGATTCGAATATCTCTACTCTCCTTGAATCGTGTTCAACGCAAGGCGGGACCTTGTCGTGAGATTATCGCCTCTCCTGCGAACGAATCATCGTGTCATTAATCAAGAAGCTGGTTTTTACGGTTGATGTTCGTGGGACCAACACGATCGGAGTCTATACTGTACGATAGACATTTTATTTTTCGTAACACATATTGTCCTTTAATATAAAACCTACGAAGAAACAATTTTCTTCACGACAAATATTAGATCGTTCAGAAAGTAATTTCGTTTTTCGTGCAGAGATGGCATTGCTTCTGTTAAAGAAAAAGTTCTGTGCTGCTTCCGGAGAGGATGTACCATCGGATTACAGTTTTTATCGAATTTTTCAACATTCTTTATACGGTGCAAATTTCATTTCAAACGAAGTAGTGAAAAGTCATATAACTCTGTCTTTTCAATAAAACAAATTAAGCCCTCGGTATTACGTACATTAAAGTGACGGAGAAGCTCATTACTGCAAAATCACTGGGAACGTCCCTAACACTGCGGTGTAAATTGCAACTACGATGAGAAACAAGGTTCACTTCAGCCTAACGTTTTAGATTAGCTACCTGTTCGATACACGCAAGTAGGTAGGAGACGATTCCAGATAAAGCGTATTATGGATCAAATAATTACGTATGTTTATAAAAAGAAGGGTGGGTTCTTGATGCTGAAAGGTGGACTCTTTTCCTGGCCGAGGGAATTTCAGCGACACTTAACCGCGGATTACCGTATCGATTGCGAAGAGGTTGATTTTGTCGCGCGTCTTTCCGCAGTGTCGCGTCGTCGTCGACTGGTTGCGAACCGTGAATGGCGTTCCGAGGCGTAATTACGCGGCAGAATTTACATCGGCATAAATTACGCCCCGCGTATGCCGACGACCTATAGCGTTGCTTTGCCGGCCCGTTTTCATCCTGCAAATTAATGGCGGCTCGCGGCATGAATGAACGCTGACGGAAAAGCGGTTCGGAACACTCGCGACGCGTTTCTGGCGGCGCGGCGCGGCGCGCCGGCGTTTAATTAATACGTCGCGTCGCGCCTCCCGCCGCGAAACGTATCCCGAATCCGATAACGATGCCAGGTGTTATCGGGTGTCACGATCTAATCTCGTATCGCAGGACGAGCGATAAATATTGTTAACGTACGAGCTACCTGATCGTCTCGAGACCTGGAATGACTAAGCCGCGGACGCGCCGACTTTGCGAATTTCTGCAAAATTATATATTCGACACACCTCTTCTTTACTAATAAAAAGATTAGAAATTTGACGCGGTCGTTATACGAGTTATGCGAACATATTTCATTCCTTGGGATATTAACTTAATGAGATATCACAAACGCATCTTGTCGCTAACGGACTGTAACGCTCGAGATTATACTGTAGGACAGCTTGTCCTTTTGCAAGAGCGAATAGCATCTCGTATGTTACATGTAATCTGAATTTCATAGTACCAATCAATAATAATCGTTCGATCTATCTATCGATTCGATAATTCCAGTTTGTTTGCTCTTTATTCCGTGTGAATGATAATCAGACTGCGGACGTTTGTGAGGTAAATATACTTTATTAAACGTAAAACGAATGCATATACCTTGGTGAGCACTGTTCCAGAATAATTGTAATATCGATTCGATTTCTGCCACTCTAGAGAGTGCGGCAGATGGCAAAATTATTCAGAAAAAATCTAAATTTGGTTGTGACTAATGTATATGCAATGGTAATCACTCACAAAAAATGAGATTTAACAATGCCACTAATAAATTTTGAAAGGAATTTACCGTACACCGTGACACAAACGAGTAAATGAGCTATGCCAGGTTTGTCCTTACCGTGGGACGTGTGGCGTCGCAGGATCTGCATCGTGCACCGTCGGCGTGCGTCGCGGTAGCGTCGTGGGGTATCTCTCCGATTCGCTGGGTCGTGGATCGTCCCCTCGTGGCACTGATCCTCCGTGGCGACTGTTGGTGGGGGGCGTCTCTAGGAGCAGTTGCACGTGGTGGCTGCGTTATCCTCGGGCGAAATTTCGGTCGTCTGTACGCGTGTACAGTAGAGGAGTGTACGGTACCTCTCCGTTCTCCTATCCTTTCCGTGGTAGGGTAGGAAACTGTTGAGAAGGTGGTGGTGGCGAATGGTGATGGTGGTGGTGGCGTCGGATGGTGATGGTGGTGGTGCAGCTGGCGTCGTCGTCGTTCTCCTCCGGTCTCGGATGGTGGTGGTAGTATTAGTAGTACACGTAGTAGTAGCTTCTAGTAGTGGTAGTAGTAGCTCTCGGTAAGAGCATACACCGAGTGCCACCTCCCATTTCGTCCTCGGCGTGCTGGCACACGAGACACGAGCTGTTAGCTATACTTTCGTACGGTCCGGCGTCGTCCCCGTGGTTCAGTCGGTCGGCCGCAACACACCGCTCAATCAGCCGATCAGCTGTTCCTCTCCTGTTTTGCGCGGACCGGCTTGCGACTCGATCCGCCGTGCGAGTCAGTCCGCTCTGTTCATTCTCGCAAGCCGATCGCCTGTCGATTCGTTCTCGAAGGCTGCTCGCCTCGCCTCGCCTCGCCGGATGCATCGATGCCACCCACCCGCCGCGGCACCTTGATGCGCGATCATCAATCGGCGAACATGTTCGAATCACCGCGAGACCGACCGCTCGTCGCACAAGCGACGGGCCACGCGCCCTCGGAACATCCTCGCACCCTTCCATCGATCACACCCTCCTCGTCCGGAGTCACCCTGCTCCTCTAGTTCACATTTAGTTCACTCTCTAACTGTCTCTCCGTAGTCTTCACAAGTCCCTCCCCCGTGTCTAACCCCTTGCCGATACTAGTGCCGTTCTCCTTTGAATTCCATCCGACGATTTTCGGTCGCGTTTCCTAGGCTCGGAGAGCCCTCGGAGACCGGAAGTGATCACCAGTGTTCAGTGCCTCGATCCGTGATTAACGATTCCCAGTCGAGAGGTAGTGCGAGATTGACACCGTGCGCGTGTGATGTGCAGGGGAATATAGTGTGGCGGTATAGTGGTTCACGGAACGGGATTGAACGGTGACTGTGACGGATACACGCCGACCGAACCGGCAAACTGGAGATCCTAGGGATGTTCCCGCCGCGCACGGAAGCGCCGACAGCGGACAAGCTGGCGCTCTGTTACGCGCCGCACGTTGACATGACCACGGTGATCGAGGTCGAGGTGTGTGATCGTTCGAAATCATATTACGATAGCACGTGTTTAGATCGCGATGTCCCTGGAATAACGCATTCGCAGATTTGGGCACGCCCGTTTCCGAAACTGGAGTGGTCCAATCAAGATTTCGTCGTCGAGGTTTATCGAGTGTGCCGGAAGTCTAAATTGATCGTTAAACAATATAGTGTAGGCTAAATGATCTTCTTGATGTTTTATGGTCAAGTGGTCATTATGTTCCTCCAACAGCTTTGCCATCGGTAATTAGCTGAAGTAAATCGGCTAAATGATCTTCTCAGTACTTTACAATTAAAATGTCTCTCAGTTTTACTGACGAGCACGCGAACCGTTCCGAAAAGCATCATCGTCTTTTATTCGATTTAAAATGTCTCTCCAACAGTTTTGCGTTGCCACTATTTGATCGTCGAAATAGAAGAAAACACATCGAGTACATTACAGAAAAATGCTCAAAATATGTCATCGTCTTTTATTCCCCCGTAAATCAGCCTCACGGTGTCATCATCAGCAATTAATCCCAAAGTTTAAGAAACTACGAGCCGGTATGTGAAATAGTCAATACTTCTGAATAGTTTTATAATTATAGAGGATCGTTTGTAGGAACGACATTGTTGAGATTGTTGAATCTACAATTAATCACTTCTTTACGTGCGTACAAGTTTTTGTAAGGTTTACGACGTTTTTACGTCGACGTGTTCACCGATGAATTATCGTTCCTCGAAGCGCTGGAGAATCCTTGAACCACATTTCTTAGAAACATTGCTCATTTCATGATTACATTCGAATTGGTGTTCGTCTATAATATATGGAAATCGAATGCAACTTCGGATGCAGTAACGAAAGTGTTTCCCTTCGGCTTCTTCTTCGTTGTCAAAAGAACTACTTAACGCGCGGAGGGTAGATTATATACATGAAGAACAATCTTTCATGACGAGAATTACATTGAAATTCAGTTTTCCTGTCAATTATTTCCATCGCATCAATCTCACGGAATGTTCGCCAATTATTTCCGAATGAGATCGAGTAACTATGACGGTTCAACGATATAGTTAAAATCCTTCAATTAAAAAAATTTCATCCCATAAAATACTATTAATATACTTACAGTCTCAAAAATATTTATTTTGCATCGAAGCAGTTATTTTATTCAATAATAAATTAATTTGTGTAGGAGTCTTGGATTGTTGCAAAAGAAGGTTAGTCGTCTGTAAACAGTGGAATGTAATTATTTCAGCGTGTAACGAGTAGTTAATGAGTATTTCGAGGTCGTCGGTTTAGGTGAATCACCTCGTGTATTTAAAGCTCCGAACACTGGAGGTCCACATTTTTTTTCCTAGTCATTTGTCCTTAATCTACGATCTCTCGATTTCGACACGGCTGGACTTATTGGTTATTAATTGTCTACTTGTCATGCGTGGTAAGAGGGACGATTTCTCCTGCGTTATCAATAGCGATCTCGGCTGGAAAGTTCGGCTATGCGCCTTGTGAAATGGACCGACCATTTGCAGGTTGTTGGCCGCTCGAAATTTTATGCGTGTAGCTATAGTGACAGATCGTTTCGATCAAACTGGCTATTAAACGATCGCTGGCCTTCTTTTCAAACTGTGATCCACGCCGTTGCTGACTCTTCGAATTATATTTCATCGGGGAATGTAGACGATCAACTTCCGAATGATGTCTCGTACTTTCGAGGAACGGGAGCTTCACTGTAAAAAGAACCTCGAACCAAATTGTGCTCGATCATTTCATAATAATAATAATAAATAGTCCACTTATAGTACTTTTTAAGTTTTCAACATAGGACCACATAAAAAATTTGTAAAATGCAACTTTTAATATTTTTTCTACAATTCCGGTAAATTGTAATTTTTGAGAAATTTTCTTCTCGCATCTTGTAGTAAACTAATTGCTCTAGCTTCCGAAAAAACTTCAAACCGTACGGTACAATATTATTAGACTGTTCAGAATCTTCATCGCGAGTCAGACACGATATTGTAGGGGAAGGGGTTAAATTAATCTTCAAATATTAAGAGATAGTTCCGAGTAAGAACTACAGGCCGATGTGGCCAATTCGTGGACACGGTGTATAACAGAAATTTGAAGACACGTTTCGCCGGCCACGGGTACGTGAAAGTCGGGCCCATATAATGATCGAATAACGAATATAACTGCAAATTGAAGAGTTCTTAATGACTTTTCCTGCGGCGTCGAAAGGAACGGTACTTCTTCCTCCGATGCGATGGTAACGACGCCTATCGTTAAGTGACCAATATTTACGTGCGGAAGTCGCCGGTTGCAGCGCGGGTCGTCGCCACGCATATGTATGCGTACAACTTCGAAAGAACCATTTGGAAAGCGCGATGAATTTTTGGCTCGTTTGTCAGATTAGGTAGTCGCATGTTTGTCCAAGAGCTCCCTTCTATGTATAACGGACCTTCCTGTTCAGTTTTCGAACGACGTTAAATGCCGTTACGAGCTATCTTTCGAGTACATTCAAAGGAATCAGCTACAAAATTGTCAATCTTTGTGCGTTCGTACCGTTCATAAAATTTGAAACGTTCGAAAACATTTTTGGTAAAATATCCCTCCAAAGACTGCCAAAGACCCTCCAAAGTCTAAATCTTGAACCAGGCACAAAAATGCCGGAGGGAAAGTTCTGTCGTACTTTAAAGAAAACAATTAATTCATTCTTTGCAATATATTTCTTACATTGTTTGGGTTCTAGAAAAATTCTGTTCGTCCGATACGTTATCAAAAGCATTTTTGTCGCCTCTGGTCTCGCGACACGGGTTCGTCCGCGATAAAGATAGAATCGAAGTGGTGGAATCTTCACGTGCCATTCACGCGTAGAAAGTTGTACGAACGATGAAAAAGCGCACGCTGGCCCTTTCACGGGTTATAGAGATGTTCGAGATCGTATCACGAGAGCAAAGACCTAATGGCTCACGCCGGTATAGTGTCGATACAAAGCCTTTCGCTGTTATTCAAATAAATCACTGCTGATAGTATCTGCACGAGCGATGCTACATATTCGTGGCATCGGAGGATCCCCCCATGGATCGGGTCTTACAAGCTGTTCTTTTGCCGTTGTAGAAGAAGTTCTGAAACTCGGACGAATTCGGTCATTTTTCGTCCACTTTAATTGCCTGCGAGACAAAGAAAAAGTTGAAAAAAGCTGCAGAACAGAAGTAATTTTCTAGAAAAGTATCTTACGAATTTACTTGTGAAACAGATGCTGCTTGCTGTTTTTTATATTCCACAGTGTTAGAAAACATTGTTGATGAATACTGCGTGCTGCAAATAAACGGAATGGATGCAAAAGTATGTAACTGCACGTGTTTCATCAGAGACCTTTCGATCAAAGGATTCGTGGTACAATTATGACATTGTTAACTTCTGCTTCTTTTTTGTCCGTTAACAACGTATTTTCTGTAGTCTCATTTGCAACACGAACCTGAACTTCTGCGTACACCTCGTTGGATTTTCCAACGAAAATATGCTTGATCACACTTGAGCAATTTGCTTTGATGATTTTGCGATTTGTGACCGATATTTCATACGATCAATGGTTCGCATAGACTCCGATGTAATCAGCGTTTTACACAGAGATTCTCATCTGAACTTTACCGCACGGTTGAGCAACAGTGGTTCAGGCTTTCTCGAACGGAACAAAGAACAATGCGTAACGCAATGCTTAAAACAATCGCGAATTAATGGCTGGATATAAACGATTACAAAAATGGCGAAGTCTGCGTTGCTTGTATAATACTGACCTATTACATTTTCCAGCAACGAAAGAGAAACGGAAATATAATTGCACACGTACATGTATTATCGTTCGCAAGTCACACGACACCTGTTTTTTGCGAGAACAAAATCTTAACCCTTTGCACTCGGAGCTATTTTAATGGATACGACATAAAAATCGTATTAAATCCTTTAAATATTTTAGCACTTTTTGAACATTTTCAGAAGCTGTAAATGCATAAATATCCGCAGTCTATTGGTCAAATATTTATGAGATTTTAGATCAATCGTGTTCTTCCTCTTTTTGTGAATATTCCGAGCTCCGTTGTGACGTGTAGAATAATTATAAAAAAATTCCCAGGCTCTTTGTAATAACGTTCGAACACTATAATCTCCTTCTTCCAACGGGACCGGAAGCTTGACTCCCTGCCGTCCTAATTTCGATATTACCTCACTGTTTCGGGTACCCTAATTTCAAGAAAGATATTCTTCCTCTGAAGGGTATTATTATGGTAAAAGCATGGTGTTGGCGAATGAGTGAGATCAAAGTGCCATTCGTCTTGAAAAAGAGGATATAGAATTTATTCTTTGTGTCTAAATGGAATAGTTAGTCAGATTTTTTGTACGGCTTAATTGCACCGTTAGATACTCTGTTATAATTATACCTCGCTTTGAGTGATGCGATGTCAGAGGCCTGAAGCGGCGTTCGGAATCATTCATTGTTCTAAAAGAAGGTCAGGGGTGAGAGAATCCATGTGAGGACTTCTACGGAATTGTTTTCCCGACAATTGAAAATCAATTCCGCATAGCTTACCGGATAAGTGAACAATTTACAAGAAATATATTTATATAAAATGGTCGACGGGATAATCCAAAAGTACCAATAATAACACTCCCTATTTCACTGAACAACTCGATTTATTATACAGTATAAATTCGACAGCAAACCATTCGTTGAAAAATTTATAAACTTACACATCGTCCCAGACGATTTAACAATAGTTGGAGCTAGACGAACTGCAACAAAACTGTTAATTTATTATCCGGCGTTAACACGCGGCGGGTGTGTCTAGCAATAATAAAATCGATGATAAACGACTGTCGAGCAGCAGTGAAAAGAACAATTTCCGAATAGTCCGCGAGGAGACCAGTATCTTATCGCATTTGCGACTTTTATTTTTACCGAAACGGCAGCTAACATCTAATACAGTTTTCTTGACAAAGATCGTGGGGCACACCTACATTCTGCCCGTAAGCTATTTGCGGTGGTGTTCTGTTCGCCATAAGATTTGCATAGCATTTATCCGCGTTTATGTTCACCACCTTCGGCGGATAAGCGGTACTGTTCCATATACTCGTCGTTTATAGTAATGGCGGACCTCCAGCCTGGCTGACACGATTTTTTCACCGGCGAACGACGGACATTAGTCACTGCAATTACGCCGACCACTGATTTTTTAATAGCGGCGAAAGTTTCACTCGACGCGAGTGTATATCGATGAATGCGTGTCTCCTCCCTTCCTTGCGCATTTATTACGGTTATTATGTTTTCTTCTTTTTTTCCTCGTCGGTTTCTTTTTTCTTTCTCTCTACGTTTGCCGCGTACACGTTCCGTCGATGCGTGCGGCCTTTCGACGGATACGATTACGGACAATTGAGGTGGAAATAGATTATGGATGATCCGAGAGCTCGCAGCGTGGCACCGTGGTTCGAGGAACGAAGAAATGAATTAAAGGAACACGCCGAACAAAAAATTAGTCGACGCGCGCCGCTTCTATAACGATGCTCATTAACCTATCCACTACAATGGACGAGATATCTCGTCGCCATGATTTCGTTGTACAATGTTACGGACAAGAGATATCTTGTGTCTTTATTATTGATACGAAGTGTTTTATTTAAACATTCGACATGTCATCGTTGGTGGAATTCAGCGAGGGGTTAAAAATGTTTCTAAATATTGAGAAACGGTTACAAAACTGAGGTACTAATTCTATGTGTTTCTGTTCGCAGGACCGTTTAACTGGCCATGGGGGTATATCCTCGCTGGGTGGTGGGAACTCGTCGCCGTATTCCGGCGCCCACCACCATGGTCACAGGGGCAACGGGAACGGCAGTGGGATGCCCCATCACGGTGGTGCCTCGTTGCCCACCGCCTCGGACTTTCAACCCCCATATTTTCCACCCCCGTTCCCATCGCACCACCATGCGCCAGCGAGTCCTCAACATCCGAGTCTCGGCCAGCCTCAACATCTCGATTACCTCGTCGGCGATCCTTACACGCAAACGTTGAACACGTTACATCAACATCATTACAATCACCTGAGCGCCGCCGTCACGGCTGGCCAGAGGGGCGGCGACCTTAGGAGGGACACCGAGGGAATCCACGTGGTGAGCAATTACTACGATCAATTACCTAATGGCTCAGCTACCGGATGGTTACTGCTAAATCAGAAATCAATTTTCGAACTATGCATTTATGGGAAAAATGTGGGAGGGTGTAATTTGAAACAATAGAAACATTAGAAGAATTTAAGGGTATCAACCACACTAAAACGAGACGTAAATTTCCATTTGATACTATTACTGATTCCTAGTAAAAAGGAAAATATTGCAAAGGAAGCGAGGGAGACATTGAACTCGCAGAAGGGGTCCGCGAGGTCGCAAAACAGAGCGACATTCTTCGCACGGTGGTCGCGGAAACACGGTGATCGGGCGTCTCTTATCGTCTCAGGTGCGCGCGTAAAATCGTAGCGCGCGGAGATCCGGTCACGTGCAGACCTGGCTACCTCATTAGAAAAGCGCGCGCGGCGTGTTATTTGTAGGACGCACCGCTCGGCAACAGCAGGGGGAAACGTAATAATGGGTGGTATCGATCTATTAGACGTATCACGGCCAATAAGTCCCGCCCGTGACATCGGTGATTGCGATCGTTGATCTCTCGGGAGAGCACGCGAGCCGGCTGGCCGACGATGCGCGCGACATTTGCATTTGCCACGGCTCCGCGTACCTGTCCCCGTCTAATAAGAGGGCTGTCTGTGCCCGCCTCTGGGGCCCCTTCTTCCCAACTAAGTGGGGAGCTCGGTTTGCCAACTTTGAAAAATCGATCTTCCCTCTTGCACCTTTGAAACACCCAAGCTTTCAAACAAAATTCCGTCATGCTTTTTAAAAAAGCCGAAATCATCATCTTGGGCATATGCTATAATGAATTATTTCTTCACTTGTACTTTATATTGAGACACCTAGGACTCTTACACCGAAGATATCTCCGCCGATTTTAGTGATACAACAAAATGTTTCAAGCAGAAAATGGGGGGCAATTATTGTGACGGAGAAGTTTTCTTTCTCCAGGTCATACTTTCCGAATATTGTAAGGTCATCGTCGCGTTTCTTTTTTTACTTTAAATGGAACGACGTAGAAGAAAACCAACGACGCTGAAGAACTGGGAAGGCCAGGAAGGAAGTTGTAGATGAAAAGACGTTTTGTCCTCCCTCGGTTCGAGATCGATTTTTCTATCGCACGCGGAACGGATCACAGTTTCTTGTACGCGTCTCGTTCTTTTCCGTCCTCCTCTCCGGGATTACCTGGTCACAGGGTGGGTAGACGCAGGTACGGTTGAATACGTGGAAGACGGAACCTCGTTTAAGTACCCGGAGCGGCCTTTTTGTTTGTCGAGGTGCAAGCCGATTGTTTGCTCTAAGTGGGAATAGCACGCGAAAGAGCGTCGATCTCGGTGTTGCTTCACGAACAGGAACGGGACGCTCTGCGGCTGCTTGCCGTGGATTATTCGTTTATACTGCGGAACGTATTTGACGAAATATTATTTGACCTGTTCGGAGACCTAACAATGGTTAGCACGTGGTTTTTAAGTGGGCGAGATTCAGTGGAAGGAGATTCATGCTCCGTGGAAGGCGTTCACAACGATAGACGGATGATATTAGTTTGTTCCAAAAGTTTCTTTTTAAAAGTTAATAAACTTTTTTGTACAGCGGGTAACGCAAGTATTTGAACGCCCTGTAAAACAGAATAACTTTTTTATAATTGTACCAAACGACCTGATTTATTAGAATCAATTAGAAGTATTGGTTTATGAAATGATGTGCAAAAAAGATTTTCCAAAAATTATACAATATTTACAAGGTTACATGCAAAAATAAAAAATCAGGTCGTTTGGTACAATTATAAAAAGTTATTCTGTTTTAAAGGGCGTGCGAACACTTTTGTGGGCCACTGTACTTGTGTGATGTAACAATATTAAATCTAACCATTGCGAAAGAAACTTTTCGGGCAACTTAATAGAACGCGTTGCAAGTCGGCGATTTCTTTGTTTTCAACGTGTGCTGACTGTCCTGAATTTCTAATTGCACGTCATCTTGAAAGTAACGTCTCTCGAGAGATTTTTATAAACGTCTCGGATCATTCAGAAAATGATTGATCGCAGTATCCATTGCTGAACAGTTCAATGGGAACTCGGTCGACAAAAAGAGTATTCTTCTATCCAGGGAGCTTTGCATGCAAAATAAACGTTCGCCGACGGTTCATTGAATCATGGTTCGCGTTACAGTCGCACAAAACCATGACGAGGGCAAGTTTAGACCTCTAATAACGCGTACGGTAATGGTATTTGCGGTCCACCTTACTCCGACATCTTTTATGGGAATATCAACCTAATTACAGCGGCGTGACACGCGCCCACCGCATTGTGGATTATGTTTTTGGGGCGGTTCCAAATGGTGTCGTGTGACGTTTCACAAAAAAAAGATTCGGCTTCGCGTAACTCGACACGCGCAACACGAAGAATGCGTTCGGTTTCGCACTGCTCCAAACTGGTCGGAGAGGACTAAAGCACGGGGTTCGATTTAAAGCATCTGTCTGCGACATATGCAGTTTCGTGTTGCGAACCGTCCCCGCATCGAAAGTTGTTTATTTGTGAAAGAGCGGTGAGAAAATGTACGATTTCTGTGACCGAGACAGAGAGCGGAGATGGAGAATTGACAGAAATATATCTCCTCTCTCTCTCTCTCACTCTCTCTCTGCAAAGGTAATATATGCGACAACTTAATGTCTTAATCACTCGGAAATGGAGGCACGAGTAATGTATTGTTAATTTATTTTTGAGATTGTGTCACACTGTAGTATTGTACAAAACTGTCTTAGCTTCCTTCTCATGATTCCTTAAAGAACAATACGCGATCATTACTGGTCCGACTTATGTATATATTTTTTATAAATATATTTCAATTCTGAAATTGTAAATCACGGCGAGAGCAGCTTTAAAATATTCTACAATCTGACGAGATTGCGATATCGATTATTTCAAGCTGTACAACCCCACGTACCCTATCTTGGTCTGGCCAAAGCGCATTCTTCAAAGGAGGGTGGCCGACCTCGTTCTCAATGAAATCTTACACTGATACCACCGCTCGGTTTATGAAATATCGAACGAATCCCGCAAATACTTCCGTCGCTCGCTATCGAGACATGCTGACATTCTCGCGCAACAATACTGTGCCTAAACTCCGTGTAATTGTTTAAATTGCAGGCTCTGATAAAAAGTATTCGAACAAACTTTCACAAAGGTAGACGAACATCCAAATTTTCTGCACGGCGCGCACTAACCAATTCACTATTACGAACTTGCGATAATCATTTGACTAATAATTCCACGAGCTATTGCTGTAAATTTAGTTCTACTATCAGTTAGGCGATTCCCCATGCAAATTACCATCGAATTATTCAAATGAAATACATATAATGCAAATTTCATGCATCCGACGTATAGCGAACGTGATTACAATGAAATTAACACTGTTATTACAATGCAGCCAGCTGTAGTTGAAGCTTGGAAGAACGAACGGAGGCGTGAAAAAGTGATTAAAAATTCGGCGAATTTGCTCAAAGCAGCCGAAGTTTCTGCGTAGTTACGCGATTACCGAGGTTTGACGGGTCCTTCGGTCTACCAGAAGACAAAATAGTTATACGCGGGACAGGAAGTCTTGAGACCCATGCCAGAACTATACGCAGCAATGGCGTCTTGCATAGTTGATCATAGTTAGGAAACTTGCGCGGCTACAGCTATACGTCGACTCTTACCGCCCTTAGAATTTTCGGGCCGGGTATCTATGCTGCAAATATCGAGAACGACAACGACTCGGGAGATAGTTTGCTCGCTTGAAGGAGATACGTCGTTTCAAAGCGGTATTGTGGGAGATCGTTTCTAAAGTTGAAAGTCAACGATGCTGAAATTCATTGTCGAACCGTTCTATCAACCAAAGGGTTGATAAGAAGCCTCAGTCAATCCTCTGAAACGCCGCAAGATTAACCGCGAGTTCATTCGACAGACTAAAATTCTTCAATATCTTAGAAAAATGATAGAAAATAGGGGGAAATGTAGGAGTTATCGGCAAGTTCGTTTTTCTATTTAGTAAATATTAAATTTGATCGGCTGCTTTCGAAATAATCCCTTATCCCCTCGGAGAGCCTCGTTCACCGCTCTCCCTCAAGTAATTTACTTATTAAATTTTCGGCTGACCTTTGGCATTCCCTCGGAGAGAATACCGGGCACGTTTACTTTGAAGGAAATATGCTAAGCACTGCAATCCTTAAGACTGTGCTAGAGATATGTAAAAGGGGTAAACGGTTTCTCCTCCGTACTTTACACATCGCTCGTTCCATGTGACTCCATATTCGCCTCGAACAAGATTCCGTATTCGCAATTCCTTCTCGACATCCCCGTCGTCCCAATCGGAACTACTAAAAATTCCTCCGATCAAAAATATTACGCTTGTTTCACGAACGAAGTCACACTTCGCAGAACCTAGCAAATCTGAAAATGTGTAAAAATCGATACGATTCTCCATTTCTTCGCTATCATAAAATTCTGATGGTTGAAGAAATCGTATTAGAGCAACATCAGTAGAAATTATTCTTAAATAATCCTTGTCGATATGCACGTAAAATAATAGATGTGTTTATCCTCGTTATTAGTGGATAAAATGGACGCGAAACTTTCGGTCGACAGTGTATAAATCTTTTTCGTGCTCCGACATTATCGAGTACCTCGTTCCAGCACAATGCGAACAGATGTTTACAATCAACGGTATCGATAAACGGAATCGCGCGTGCTCTCGCGAGTTTCACGAATCGCACAAAGCGTCCCGCGAAGAAGCAAGAGAAGATACGGTTCTAGAAGAGAGACGACAATGCCAATAATCAGCCAAGTGGATCGACCGATTCCCAATAGCTTCATCCTTGAAAACGAGAAGAGCCTCGTACCCTACCCTACCCGTACGCGTTTTATACGGAATTATAGTGTGTCTCGTCTGGCTCGGGGGTTTTCCCTTCATGATCCCACATTTAGGCTCGAGAGAGGACAATTTGTGACAGCCTCTTCGCTAGGGGATCTTAGATTCACAAAGTCGGCTTCATTGTTGCCATTCTTAACGGGGAAGAGTTGAAAGCCGACAATCGGGGGATACTGACGATCTGGATGCGATCTTTCAGTTACTATTCTGGTTCATATTTTCAAGTCGAATCCCGACAGTCTTCATAGTCTTAGCTGATTGTTGAATTTACATTCGGTTAGATGATTTTACAGCAAGAACGAAGTGGAAAAGAGAAGAAAAGTTAGCGAAATAGAATGGTAGATGTGAGAATTTTATACTGCCAATTATAAATTTCTTATCCTCGTATTAAAACGTTAATTGGACATTCATAGAATGTATTACAAGTATGAAATGTACTTTATAAACTAGTAGAACAGGTTTCGCTTATCTACCGGCATAATGTTCCTAGGAAGCTGGTTATGACATTTTAGGCAATCGCACGAAGGTCTTCTTGTTTGAATGCTAAAAATGAATAGAAATGTCACATAAACATTCAGAATCTTAAAAATCTGTTTCATCGCATGATTTATTGCAATTTTCTTTATAATATTAGACAGCGACACGCCGGTGTGCCAGCTCAGTTCCCTGCTTTTCGGTATTCCGCGAAAATTCGAAATGCTCGTTGAGTTTCTCGCGGAAAGGTTGCGCAACCGGAATGATTACGATTACAACAGTAGGGTGATGATTGCGCAAGAGGAAACACCGGCAGGACTCGTTATTGTCGATCTAGAGGACCTGCCGCGCCGCGATATATCCGGCGTGGTCCCATAAGCCATTTATCAGTATCGATACGCGTCGACCGACGTGACTTTACTCCGGCGCGGCGCGGCGCACCGTTTAACAAGAGAAAGGCGATCACATTTCATCTCATTAGTCGGCCGGCACGGTTACATCAATTTATAACTAACACAGGCCCGACGATAGACTCTGGTAGCTGCCACGCCGTTAATTAGCGCCGTTTCCATTTCTTTGGCCGCGTGAAAGTCGCTGCTCTGAAACGTATCTCGAACGCGAAAACCCTCGGAAGAAGAAAATCTTTTTCCGTAGTCGCCGATCATTAGGATTGTTTAACCCTTAACATTCGAATGGCGACTCTGACGAACAACTAAAAATGTTGTTTACATTATTAAATTTGTCGCCCGGTTGATTTTATGCGGATCTCATTACGCGCGGTTTATTATCAATTAAAATCGAAACGAGTTGCGAACGATTATTTAGATAGTTACTAGGAAAGTTTCTTTTGTTCTTTAACGATTTTCAATTCTTTTACTCCGAGTTTCTACAATATTGTTTACGTTATTAAATATGTTCGTATCTAATCAATTACTACACATTCGCGTATTATACGAGATATTATATACATTTTCATATGCCTGAAATGAAAGAAATATTCTGTGTAGAATGCAAACATGTTTGAAATCGCAGTCGGGAGTATGACAGCAGTAGCTGGAATACAGTAAACAATCTAGCGAGGAAATCTGGGAAACGTGCGCGAAGATCTGTTCTCGATGCGAGGATCTCTCGTGGATCGTTTGGGATTTGGGACAGATATAATGTATATGTATATGTATTATGACGACGATGGCAAGGGCTCGTAATGTAACCGTATTTGTGGCACAACCAGACCCGCAGTCTGGGATAAAATCTCCGGTTTTTCCTCGGTGGATGTGATTAAGATTCCAAACGTATGTCCACCTTGTGTTTCAATTCTCGGAATCGGTCTTGCCTCTTTTTCTATCCGCGCGCAGATAGAAAATCTGTTATATAAGAGGTCGGTATGAACGCTGTCTATAAATCCTCGTGATAATCGTATCGTTCGTTAAAACGTTCCCGTTGCCGAACAATTAATAATCGATCCAAGCGACTGTTCCCACTACTTACCAAGAAGCTCACGTACTCATCGAGAAAACACGTTTCGTAGATCTGTATCAATTAAACATATTCTGAAAATTTCACCAAAATCAGTCGATGTTGCAATGAGCTACAAACGTTTAATGATGTATTGTTATATACTCGGTTTAAAGCATTAAATAAATAATAATAATAATAAATCTAAGAATCGGCATCTACAAACCGTATTTCTAAAATTTTCAATATCGGCCAAGAAAGTTGTAAACTGCAACTTTTAACCAATAGCAATTTTTGAAAAAATTTCTTTTCACATCATGCACTAAACTAATTGCTCTAACTTCTCAAAAAAGTTCAACAATAAGAAAGTTATCGTTTCTTTGAGAGCGCGTCCAGATATTAATGGGACTCGCTGTAATTATTTCCCTAATTTCTGCAATAAATAGCGTTGCTTATGGAATAGCATGTTTAAATTTGCAGCACGTTAGGATCCTACCAGACATCGCAACTATGATAAACGAAATACTCCCTAACGCAATCAAAATGTTCCATCTAAACCGAACCGCTCTGAATAATCGAGCCTTTAATTTCGTCGAAACAATATCGCGAAATTACAATAAACTGTATGTGTCGTCGCGAGCATATTGCCTTCCCTCGGCATTGTATACTGACCCGATTGACCCACCTTAATGCTGATTATAATAATTTATACTGACACGATATACCCTATTATAGCAGGGGAGTAATAAACGCGTTCCCAGTTCATAATCAAGCATTTATGAACAATATATCAGCAGTTTACCGCACGGCCGTGCATTAATGATGCAGATCGGTCTTATACGAATTATAAAATCAATTTTTCACGTGGCTCGTGAACGAGCGTTTCCCAACCGGTGCACGCGAAATGATTTACGTAATCACCAGCGATACTGGACTTACCGAGTTTTTAATTGGTATTAATTTCCGACGTTAACCTCTACCCGTGCTGCGCGCCCGACGAAATTTTCCAACTTTTTTATTCCGCCAGATAAAAATGTTTATTTATGAAAATTGATACCTCCGCGCTTGTATCTCGGCGGAATTAAATCGATGTCGGCCGACGAATTTATGGTTAATTGAGGAAATCGATTCGGGTATGGTGCCGGTTTCTTTAATGCGCCATCGTAAAGCCACGTCCACACTGAAGCAACAACGAGCAACGGTGTTACATGTATACCTTGACGAATTCGCCGCTTTTATCGAATAACGAAGAATTTGGAGAGATTGTTCCAGTGTGGACGTAGCTTAATACGTTTCAGAAACTTCTGGATAACGAGTATCTAGCCAGAGAAAATCTTTCGTCTTCCTATCGGACTGGGATTATTGCATTACGTGCTTCATTGTGCCGACGCGAGTTGAGCTATCGTCGAGTCATCGAGTGTCATCGTCGTACACGTGAGAACTGGGTTCCCTTTCGATTCGCCACTTACAAGCAATTTTTCTTCGTTTTTACAAGGTTGTTTTTAATCTTCTTTGTGTTGATAATGCACAACCGTTTGTTCAATGTTTAATTTCATTGTTTATACATTATGATCCGGTCACGTGCAATGGATCAATCAATTTTAATTGTACATTATAGTAAAATTTTATTTCCAAGAATGCTGCTCCTTAATGTCATTAATCGGCCATAAATAATTGACCAATCGTAGTTTTTCTTTTTGAAACGAGACGAAAACTTTTTTGTGTGTACTTAGTATTCACATTCCGTTTAATATCTAAATACGGCAATTTAGGTTACCACTGCATCAGTATCGAGCACATGCTAGAAACTCTTACGAGTCAAACAGCCAAGATGACTTCACCCATCTGCCATTGCGACTTGAATTTACTGGGAAAGTGATTATACCGTGATTACTTGAAACACGTCGACTGCTAAGTTGCGATAATTTTGCGAGTCATGCGATTGAGTTGGATGAAAGCTTTATGAACACCTGCCGCCACTGCTTATGGGAGTAATGTATAGGATATTGTTAAATAATATGATTGAGATTCTGTGTATCATAGTATGATAGTACACTCGAAGTTTCCACAGCGATTGAATCAAAATTAATTAATCAAACAATTCCTGTGGCACTGACGGCAATTGTCAGCACAAGTTTAAATCAATTTTAATGAACGCTCTTTGTTCAAACGTCATGTCACTGAGATTGCTTTTGGAAAGTTGGTCATCGTCGCGTAAGAAAACATCCTCATAAACATAAACATAAAATTGAGTTCTCTGCCAATGCAAAACGGAAGAAACACCGATAAAAACGAAAGATGTTTCTCGCATTAAGCGAGCAATGAACTCATCGAGTAATTTACATTATATTATATTTCAATTACATTGTATTTACACTCATGATTTGCATAATCAGCAATTAAATTAAGTGAACGATTCGAATTATGTAATGCGATTACAATGTACTACAGATACTGTGTAATAAATTAATTAATAGAATGGATTTAAATTAGCAGAACTCTGCTCTAAGGTGACCTCGTGTGAAATGTATGATTTTTGCATTGAAGTGCAAAACTATTTTGCATTACAGAGACGAAGAGAAATTAGAGAGATCAGAGGGGACTAATGAGGTGTATTTTTGCTAAATTTCAGACGAATATGCACACGTCGTTTCCATACGATGGTGGACGCAGTAGTGGAGGAGGCGGTGGCGGTGGCGGAGGTGGCGGTGGCGGTGGTGGTGGCGGAAGGGGCGTCGAATATGGCGCCGTAAGGCGTCCCGACGCCCTCCTACCACCCCCAGGCCTCGACCAGACCGACCTCGTTCTCCACAGCAGCCTCGTAGACGACCCCCAGGTGAGCGACGATGTACGTAATCGCAAAGCATTTTCTCTATTACCATTCTACCGCTGCGCTCCGCATCGGGTCGCGTGGCTATAATCGAATCGCATCGCGCAGGAAAATGCTACCCTGACTCATGAGAATCTCCATGAAGAATTTCCGTTGCCTCAGCTTGTCCTATAAATAAACAGGATTCTTTCCAGAGGACTTCGAATAAATTAATCCGCAATGTTTCACTGTAATAATGGTAATCCTCCGCGGACGAGAATTTGTTTAACTTTTCATTACTCTATTCATGAACTCTATTCGTTACTCTGAACTATTCTACGCTAAACGTACCGAGCACTAAACGCGATTGACACGTGTTGCCTCGTAGAAATGGTAACATTGAATTTCCTTAAATTGTCCGCTATTTCTGTAATAATAATAATAAGGGATCGAACTTCAAAAGCCATCCTCTATGGACGCGTCTACGACAAGATTGCGCTTTCAACGAATGTGAAATTTTTTCGAGTCACATTCAATCAATTTTTCTATCCTACCAGAGTTGTCTTTTTTTTTCATGGAAGTATTGGAAGCTACATCGTTTGCAAACGTTTCTTTTACGTGTTTAACTTTGCAATCCAATATTTGTATTATTACATTATTAGAGACTTTTAACGGATGTCTATAGAAGTTTTCGTTCACGGCTGTAATTGCAAAAAAAGATTGAGATTTTTAAAGAATTACATCATCCTGTTACAATGTAGGTACAATATTAATATTTCACCGTCTCCTTTTTTCAGAACACAAATGTAGACGACGGAGGCTTCATGAACGACCTGCCTCTTTTAAAAAGTAAGTCACAAGTTTGCTTCATTAATTCTTTCGCGTAAGATCGCTTATTTCCTAATGACAATCACAATTAACAATTAATACCCGAATGTACAATGAAATCATCCTTCAGTTGAAATAATTCTTTAATTAATTCTTTTAATCGGGTTTCAACGACTACGATTCTCGTCTGTATTCTGTCTGTAAAATAGTAATTTTCTTTATCAATTGCAAGACACGCAGAGAGAGAAAACAGCATAAATTCTCTCGCGCATGAACGAACGTATGCACGGAGAAACACCGGAGTCATGGCGATTACAGATCGTTGTTGCTGGTTTCGCTATCGTCCCACCTGTTCGCCGGAGGTTAGCGTGCATAACCGGAAGCGCGGCTTAAAGTCTGCAGTTTATCTGCGCTTACATTTTCCCGATGCATCCTCTTGGTTCTCGCGAGGGCGACTCAATTGGAAACGGTTCTGGTCGATTCGTAAACTCCGAGTTACTATCGGTGCAAGTCGAATGGCTGCGTCAGGCATCTCTTGCAAACGATAGGTATTTATCCCGTATACTGGCGTATACCGAGCGGATTTACGCCGCGCAAAACGCAACATTCAGGGGATAAACGCGCGCGAACTATCGCCATAATCCCGTCGCGCGTCGGTCTGGGTTAGGTACGACCGGAAATATAAAGTAGCCACGCCGGTAACTTGTCGCTCTTAATTAGAATTTATCTCCCTCTACGTCGTATCGGCTGCTCGTCCGCGAACGGGGCTTGAATTTTAACCGGCGCGGCGCGTCGGAAAGGTAAAAAGGCGGATGGCCTTCGTGCTGCAACGCAACGCCGTGAAACGATCTCGACGCGGATCTAATGCTCGCGATTGCACGCGCCGCACGGTGGGCCGGAATCGCAAAAAGCTGGACGAAATTAATGTCTCCGTTGTTTATACATCTAGATTACACATCCAGATTGATTATACATCTATCCAGATTTCTAGTAATATTTATTGAGGAATACTTCTATATCTCTATCAAACGATTCCTTACTGTGGTCCTTTATGCAGAATAAAAATGTTCGCGCGAACCAACCAGCGCGAAGGATGTGTTGTGGATCGCGATTCGTTCGAAGGAAACTTCTACGATCCGCTCGATCCTCGTATCGCGAACGTGCCTATCGCGACCGGCTTTAGCGCGCCTTTTCGCGTTGCGAAAGTGTCACAACCGTGCGCGCGCTTATGTTAGTTGGCCCGTCGGAATCACGGTAGACGGATTTTACCCCCAGGTGCTTTTCCTTCTAGACTGTGCGCACCGAGAAACCATGGAATCTCGAGCGCGACTCTACTTTCGAGAAGAGTGACGCGTACCAGATGACGTCGGAACTTCTGTTCAAATAGTCATTGATAAACACAGTTCGTAAAACAGAGAGGTTCGCCAGATTTTGCTATAATTCACAGTTCGTTCAATAACCAATCTACTACTTCCCATGGCTTCTTGCACGTTTTTATCAACATTTTTACACTGATTTCTTAAACATTTTTTTAAGCATTAAAATAAATGTAGCGGGATTCACGCTACATTTTTCGGGATGAAGACGTTTTAATCGCTGTAACTGTAAAGAAAATGTTACGGCAAGGGGTTAAACGAATCATTCATGTGTTTGGCTAGTTTACGTACTTCACGTTTACAAATTTATACATTTTCGATTTCAGAAAAAATGTTTTTCGCTCCGGTGTAATGCGCCGTGAATACGGCAGTCAGGTTTATCGAAACGACGACGTTTAGTCAGTGTTTATCGAGTCTCCAATTATAAAGGAGACCCCTCGCAACACGACCGGTAATTCCTGGCTCCGCTGAATGGCCGACACAATGGCAGAAATGGTACCGGTCGTGATACGAAAGCTCTAAATACGGTTCCGCGAGGGCCGGAGGTGCGAACGAAAAAGGAAGAAAGAAAAAAAAAATCAAACTCGAGTGGAATGCCCGCGGGCGGATCGGATTTCGTTCATTGTCATTGTAATTTCTTGGCGGGGCGCAGTTTTCGGGGCGTTACACACCACAGGGGCATTACCTACAGATGGCTGTTTGTTCGAATGTCACTGTGGGTTATTATATGCCTCGTTACGTGCCCTCTGACGGCTTATTTGGCCAGTTTCTCTCCCTCTCCTTTCTGGATTTCTACGGTGCTTCTTTGTCCCCTTTGTTTTCGAGGGACGGTCGCGACATTGTATCGTCGGATTTCGAACGACGAATCAGATACGCGTTCACTTAAACGCGAACGCTTTTCCCGATGTTACTGTCTGGGTGGACCCTTCTCTCATTCACGGTTTAACGTTAACACTTTGGCGCTCGTTGGTTTTTCAATTAATATATACTCGCCGAAAATACTACCCCGGACATACATTGGTCGACAACGTTATAAGACACCCCATTCGATTACTGTTATCGTGTCTACAGCGAATCAAAATAGTATTTGCACGCTTATTGTGGATATAGGTGCATATAAAAAAGTTGGAAACAACAAATTTCAGTGTTTTATCTGTATTTCCGTCCAATTGCAATTTTTCCGACATTTTTTCCCGCGTCATGTACTAAACTAATTGTTCTAACATTTTGATTTTCTTTCTTCCAACATCAAATCAAGCTGGAAGCTTGTATTCCTTAATTACTATTTTGCTGAATAATCATCCCACAATTTCTCAATCTCTTGTTTTATTTATATATTTAATTTTGCATTCAAATATTATCGTCAAATAGCTACACCTAATCAGAATGAAACAATCAAATCAAGTAGAAAGTACGCTTACAATACGATTATCTTATATGTTTGATTAAATAAATTTCATTCCAGCTTGTTTCCAGTGTACCACAGTACTTCAAGTGTAATTGTTTCTCGTCTCCGGAGAATTAAAAGTGCTACATAGTTCGAATTCGAATGCGTTTCTCGGCCGCAACAGAACGAACACAGAGTCGCGCAGAATCGGTTCGTCACTCTTGGAATATTCAGCCGATCGGCAACAGCAACGACAAATACATACATACATACATACATCGCGATCGCCGATACGACATACACGTTCCGCTTCTCGGAAGCCGGTTATACAATTACTTGCAGCTTACCTTGGCTCCTTCGTCACTACCCGACGTGCTCCAGTTTAACCGTTGCTCGAAGGTATTGGAGCGAACCGATTTTTCTTCGATCACGAATCTCGAGGAAAAAATGAAAACCGTCGTTTCTTATTTTGGAGAAATCGTGGCGCGGCGGTGCCGGTCAATCGATTCTGTACGGACTGACGTCGGCACGTATTAGTTAGCAGCGTATTGGTTGTTGCTTGTCCGCCAGCAACGTTGCTAACACTAATCGTTGCTGCTAGACCTGCAACTTTAAGGGAACAAATATTTTCGAGTAATATGCAGCTTCGTTGAATATGCACTTTCTTTATAAAACGAAAATGAGTAGGTGTAATTTAGACCTTAGAACAGTGAAGACATTAAAAGAATTTTGAAATACTCTTATGTTGTTTTCAACTTATAATGAACATATTCAGAAAGAAAATAAATGTCAAAAAGCTTGTTGCAATTCAGGTGGGAAATTCGTATTTTGCACAAAGATCCGCTGTCTATTCAGAACAGAAGAGAATTTATACTTTTCAGACATTTCGATGTGTGTGGCATGTTTACTCCGTCCTGAATTTTTCATAATGCCATAAACATCCACAACTCGCCAAAAAATGCAAGTAGCAAGAGCTTCCGTGAATTACGCTTTTGTCTTCGGTTCAAGCCGACCGTAACGGTTGTCTTGTGAATGAAACAATGGAAATGGCCCACGCAACTTTCATTTACAGTTCGTTCAGCAGCGTAACAGACGCGGATCCGTTGCTTTAGTGATTTTAAAGCGTGTCATTATGCAAAATAGGAGTTTTCGATCCGAGTTGCGATGGACTGAAGCGAAATAAACATTTATTTTCTTTCTTAATATGTTTAACCCTTTGTACTCGAATGGTGATTCTAGACGCCAGTGAAAATTGCCATCGCATTATACAATAAACTGTTTTCATCTTGTCGATGTTAGTGAAGAAATGACGTTTCTTACAATTGATCCAGATCGTGTTTATATAGTGCGTAAAGATCGAGAATTCGGCAAGGCGGTGAACTCCGAGTTACGATCATTGACCGGCGCGCCGGACGTCGATCGACTGTCAATTATGCCCGGCGAAAAATTTCACAATTTCACCGTATTAATCCGCGACGCATTCATTAGCGCAACCGATACATTTTACGACGCAGTTGCGACACGCCTAAACGTGAAAGTAACCGGCAAATTTAAAGACCGGATAATTTCTTATTTACCGAACACGCGCGCGTAGAAGAGAAAGAGGGAACGGGGGCCTGTGATCCATAGATCCCTGTGCCACGCCGCCGCGCCACGTAAGGAATGGAAACGAGTTTTTGTGGTTAATCAGTCGTCCTCCGGCAACGGCACGTCTGAAGGCCGATTATTCGAACCCCTAGTCGATATTACAGCTAATTAATCATTCGAACGAGGTCAACGGACGCCTTCTCTTCTACCCTAATGATTTTTCTCTTCGAACTCGAGAAACAGCTCATCGCCGAGTCCCAATAATTGCGACCAATAACAATGAAAAAAAAGTTATATTTACTGAATTTTAAAAAAGTTGTACGAACACTTTGTACACCCACTGTACATGTTACTAAACATTTAAGTATCGCACGGAGTAAATTGGGTCAATTTCAAATGCATAAAATAAAGAGAATCACAGGCATGGAATCAACATGTGTTCCAAAGTTGTCAAGAGTTTAAAATAATTTTGTCACATAGAGCGCACACACAAGTATGTTTTTGGTTTTTTGCTTAAAATTTCCGGTTTTGCGTACGGAATACAACACACACAAATTTTATATTAATTCAATAATTTTTACTGACGCAATTATATGAAAAATTTTTCTTGAAAATGGATGGAATAATGAAAATCATTATTACTCGTTATTAGAAAATTTATATGTTGCATAAAGATCCGCTGACTACTGATGCGTAACCACTGGGCTCGCGTTGGATTTCTAGCAAATCAATTTTAATGGAAACATCGTCGGAGTAGTAAGTGGTTTTTGAAGTACCCCGTTCGAATGGAGAGAAATCGTTACGGATGGAGAACGTCCACCATCTTTGTAAGAGCACAGCGAACCTCCCAGAATCAACCCCTAATGAAATTAGCGAGGACCATTGCAGGGTTGCCCTCAGGGCCAGGTGGGATCCCCTAACGTGACGTTAGGTTACTATAGACCCCTGGTGTGCTGTCGCAGGGTCGAAAAGTCACACCCTTGCTCGCCGGTGGTAACCAATCAAGGTCGAGAAATAAGTGAACTGGTTCCTAACGCGGCGATTGGTTAAGTTTCCGGGGCATTGATTGCCCAGGAAATTGTGCGTGCGCGGGACTCTGTTTCTCTCTCTCTCTCTCTCTCTCTCTCTCTCTCTCTCTCTCTCTCACACACTTTTTCCGTTTCTGCACGTGCGAACTTCAACGAACCGGCACAAGGCTATTCGCGTTTGCAAATTGAGAGCTTTCACGCGTGCGTGTGCGAGACTACAAGTTTCGCCGTGTCACACCGTGTCAAACCCTCTATTTGCCAGCTGGATCGGCGATGACGATGACTACGCGCAAAACTGATCCGTCTACGTTCTCAGATTGTTTTCTTTTTTTTTTTTCGATCAAGCCAGAGTCGAAAGAATAATTTGTTTTGCCGCCCGATGTACAAGGTGAGCGTGGAAACTTCCGAGTATGCTAATTGAAAATTTTGCTTGCGTGTGCGTGAGAGAACTATACTGTCCTTCTACATCGCCGAGCTGCGGAGCTTCGTGCAAAATAAAAATTTTAAACAATATTGTGAATAATGGTTAACTTCGAACTGGCGGAAGAATAATGGAACCCGTAGTAAAAGAATTAAAAATCATTAAACAACATTTGCACAAAGATCCACAGACTGTAACTATTTAAATAATTACTTAACTCGTTTCGAGTTTAATTGATAATCAACCGCGCGTAATACGCAAAAAGAGATCCGCATAAAATCTACCGGGAAACGAATGGACGGCTTGCGAAAGCAATTAAAACCTGATATTAACCTACTAATCCATCGACTATATGCACAACGTTTGCATCTCGTGAAAGATTATCTAAATGCAAGCCTCGGGAAACAAACCGATCGATCTCGAAGTACATCTGTCGATTCAATGCAACGAAAGTTTAATTCGTATTTACATAACGTTAGAACTTAGCCTTGAAGAGACGGCGATCGCTGACGAGCGAAACTTGATGTATGTGGAAGCGGATTGATTCGCGAAATTGATGTGTCATGAAGACAGATTTCAGAATGGTTATTAATAGTTCGGCTGTGGAACTGAGTCGTTCATTAATTAGCTTTGAAAAGAGTCTATTGGCAAATGAACGTATCGAAGTGCGATGCGCTCGAATAGTTTCTGTATTGTGCACTGTTACTTTACACATTCAACATATAAAATATTTGTGTATACATATATCTACCAGCTAATACTAACTCTTCTTCATAAACCTGGATAAAATTTCTTTAGAAATGATTTTCAAATCCGATTGAGAATCATTGAGAAATTATTCAGTATCCTTTCGATGAATTAGCCATGCAAATCCAATAATAAAACATACTTTTTTTACCTTATGTTTGTTAAATATGACTCACGATAGTTGACAACACTGAAGAATAAAATTAACGCAGCGTAAATTGAATCTTCCGAAAATATTCCATTTCGGATTCGGCTAACGAACGAGATAAAACGACTTCGATAAAATTCCGCAACAGTTCGCAGGATCTTCCGTTATTCTCCGTGGCGCGTTTCGATTTCGCCAAAACGAGTAAAAACCGCGAAAATGATCGTGTAAGTGGTTTCATAACGGGCTGTGAAAATTGTCGGGACCAGTTGATTCCCCCGGCACCGGATATTCCGAAATCGGTTATCGTAAATCGGATCAGCGCGCGAAGTGTATTAACAGCTCTGGTCAGTGTCTTAATTACAAAGTAACGAAACCGCGGCGCGATTAATTTGCGGTTCGCGTTAGCAATATCGCGTTCCCTTCTCGCTTCGCGCAGGTGGATTAATTTATCAATACACCTGTGTAATAATCGCGTTATGTAATCTGCCCATAAATCATAAATACACGCCGGTAAAGCCGGGGCCGGGGCCGGTAGACTCATTAAAATCATGGACACGCTGTTGCATCGGACATCGAAATGATTTCTCTAAACAGCCCTGGGCTATAGATAATAGCGGATCCTCGTGGCGCGCATCATCGTTCGCCAGTTTCTTCCAAAGGGGCGACGATTGATAAATTGAGTATCACTCCAGACTAATCGTCTCTTCTTCGCTGACTTTTCATCCGCGTCCGCGTCCGCGTCTAGCTACGTTTCACGGACAGATTACTTTCCGTGATTTTTAAACGGGCCCCCAGAGGTTTTCGCTTTTAACAAATGTGTTTCCCATTCGCCTTTACGTACAGTGGGTAACGAAAGTATTCGAACACGCTTTAATACAGAATAACTTTTTTATAATTGTACCAAACGACCTGGCTTTTTATAATCAATTAGAAGTATTGGTTTATAAAATGATATGCAAACAAAATTTTCCAAAAATTATAACTTACAAGGTATTAATTATATAAGTACAACCAAATTTCATTGAAATCGATTGCGAAAGCTAATATCCAGCTACCGAAAGTCTTGGCTCTTGTCGTTTATAAATTAACGCCATTTTATAGGTATTCAAGTTTGCTGGTTTACAAGAATGCTTCGGCACAGTGATTTGATACTGCAACGCGAGCCTGTCATCAACAGACTGCGGAAGTTCGCGCAAATTAACACTCTGATGAATGGCCTGTGGATCTTTATGCAAATTCCTCTGTGACCAAATTTGAAGTAAACTTTCATTTCCTGCAGCATCAATTTTGTTGCGTAGAGGGTACGCTAGGTTTCTATTCTGGTTTCTTTGTCCGAGTTTCATCAGAAACGTTCCTGGTTAAGAAATTTACAAATTTCGGTATTAACGATGACAGACATTCGGGAAACAATGTATGTGTTACTTGAATGTGACGCCTTCCGTTGCGACTAGCAGTCTGTCGAGAGAAGATTTTCTTTGCAGCTTGCACTTTGGTAATTGCATATGATTATTAGCACGCGTTACTATTTAATGGTAGGTGCATTAGCATATCACTGGCTGCTCCAAGAACTTTGTAGCTCTTGCATGCAGTATTGCTCGTGTCATTATTCCAACTGCTTTAAACGTTCACGAGATAAAATGTTGCACGTGAAAAATACAATTGTTCATGGCGAATTTGTGAATCGAACTGCAATTTAACAGACTGCAATTTAACTTCTTCGAGCAATTATTTTCCAGTTTTCCTGTACACGATGTTAATGTCCCCTCTGCTTTGATTATTGTTTTACAAACGTTCTGTCGCCGAATTAATTCCATGAAGATTTTGACTTGCCTGTTTTGCAAAATTTTTGTGACATCTTTCCTCCCTATGAGAACCATAATTTTTCTTTTACCGTTTAACTGATTTCCTGAAATTTTACAGAAACTCTAACATTGCAACCGAAGCTTGAAACATGAATAACTTGTTTACATAAAAAGAAAAATGTTTACAATGGCGTGGACTACTTGTCAGTCAAAAGCGGCGCAAAATGCCGGTCATTGAATAATTATGAGCCGCACTGCACGCGTAAAACCGAATAAGAACATGATTATATAGTTGCCACAACTATAAATCATTACAAGTTATCAACGCACATTATTGCAGCACACATTCAAATCATCCAACATACATAGTCGCGAAGCGGAACAGGAACCGATAAAAGGAAAATTCTTTAAAGACTGGAATTAGTTCGCAAGCAAATTAATAATACGAATAAATCTCCCACAGCATTAATCGCGTTCCGAATGAAACTGTCGATCGCGTTCGGTGCGACACGTTCGACACATATAATATGGACGATTGGAAAGGCAAATAGATTAAAATTATTACACACGTCCGATATTTCTCAAGGTCTGACAAAAACAGAGAGGCGGAACCTTTCGTATGAGCCACCAATTATCGTTTTTAACTGCTAATCACCGGAAATGGTGGGCATACTCGAGACACGATTACGAAATCGCGGACGCTCGAGAAAAATGAGTACATCTGTAAATCCGGTTGCTTTCACATCTAAGCCTACGCTGTTCCCAATTACTCTTCTGTTATCTGAACAACATCTATCATGCCACGGTAGGGAACGGTGTTTCGATCTGTCACATTCGGGATACGTGAAACAACGACGATAGGACACGCACCAGCTTTTCACGGAGAGTCAAGGTGATCGAAGTCTTTTTAACGAGCCGAGAGGATAATATTCTTGCGTCAGATGCGCTTCGAAGTCGAAACCGTTATCGTGTCTAACGAAACAACTATATCATTTTCGCATATTAATTTTTGTATTCGAAACCGGTTGCGGAGCTGTACGAATTGTGCTCGAAATGAACCGGTTTTTCGAGGAACCCTAGCGGCGCGACGCTCCAAAATCGAGGGACATGGCGCGACATTCAGATTAACACGTTAAGCGCCACGCCGAATTTGAGTGCCTTTCCGTTCAGGCCACAGTTAGCCGTCAGGCGGGCCGTAGGGACCGACGTGGCCTGAACGGAAAGTCTAGCGTCGGTCCCTAAGGACCAACGTGGCGCTTAACGTGTTAAGGGAAGACTCGATTCCGGGATTGCGAGGGTGCGGGATGCGCCTTCTCATTTTTCGATAATACAAAGTCCTATTTCTACGAGGCGTAATTTGCATTATCGACAAATGAGTCGCAATCTTGGAAACGAGTCTTTCCTTAATCTGAAGTCGAAAGCGCTAGATAAAAGATCAATCTAGGCCGCAATCGCTCCCAAATTTCTTATTCTTATAAAGCTGCGACAGCTACATGCTGCCGAATAATGCAAATCACGCCTCGTAAACGTAAAAATAAGAAATTTGGGGGCGATTGCGGCCTAGATTGATCTTTTATCTAGCGCTTTCGACTAGTGAAAACCCCCATCTTTGCATTATCGAGAAACAAGACAACCCCCTTGAGTCCCATTGCCCGTGGACTTCCCGTTAATATGTTCTACGAAACGTATCCGCGAAAGTATATGTTCGTGCATTCCCGGCAATTTACCGGGTATTTGCCTTCTGTTCCTCGGAGTGGAAGCAACGTCGGCTTACCTGTGCCAGATGTAGGACTCCTTTACCGACAGTGTGACCGGAGTGGCAGTGGCGGTAGTTGCTTCATTAACGGGCAACGTGTTCCGGTCGTTGTGCTCCCGTTGGCTCCCCGGCTGTTGGCTGTTTCCGCTGGAATGAAAATTGCACCCCTGCTATTAACCACCGGCAATACTCGTGCAGAGGTGCTACCGGCAATCTGCAGATTCGTACGTGTTCGATGACGATCCATTACACACGACCTTCTGCTCGACCTCCTCACCTTTTCTCTGTTGGTTTCCTTCTCGCGTGTTTTACCATTTCTTTAAACAGCAAAAATAAAAAACGCGCTTGCTAAAACTTTCATTTGCGTCCATAAGGACGATTTAAGATATGCGTTTGGTAGTTTGATATGCGTTTTGGACATAAAAATTGTCTGAATTAATTGCAAGTTGCAGATGCACATTTATTTCTTGTTTCGGAGATACATAAGAGCGGAGTATTTAAGAGCTTGCAAGTAGTTATTGTATCGAATAAAAATTTCTTTATGTTGGAGTCGTATAAAGTTCCATGTAACCGGTAACCAATTACTGTAACTGAAGTAACTGAGCAACTGAAAGTTAATAAGCCCGCGAATTTTCCCAGAGAACCGAAAATGTCTACGGTGGCAACTGTTCAATATTCAAAGCAAGGTTCAAGATTTATGTTCGGCAGGAGCATAAAGGCGACGTGTTAATACAGTTGAAGCCGATCAGTTCGGCATGGTATACTGCGTGTTGGCATTAAATTAAGCGTCGATCGGCGCTCGTTCGTCAAAGGCGCAAGCGGAAGCGATACCGCGGCGGTGTTACAGCAAAGCGTGGGCAGTCAATTAAATCCTCGAATAACGATAAATCGGCGCTGCTGTTCGACGGCCGTACCGCACCGGATCGTTGAATAAAAACCGGCGGTTTATCGACGTCAATGGATCCCAGAGAACGGAACGAGGCCCAGCTCCCGAGACCGTTCGACAAGTAGACTGTAGCAAGAGCCGCACCACGACACAACGCGACGTGGGCGAGTTTGCTTTCCACGCTCGAACAGTGTGTTACAATGCTGAGAAAGTTACGGCGAAGCAGCATTAGCGAGCGGACAGTTTGATAGTTGCTTCTCGTGAACGTTGAAGACCGGATGATCTTACAATATTTTCTCCCGCCGCAATTTCCCGCCTTTCATCGTGGCTGCGTCCGCGACTCGAAAACCGACGCGTCGCGTAGTCGTGACGGTGTAAATCATTATTAGGTGAAGTCTATCTTCCTGTCCACCGGGGAAATTATTAGGTGTACCTACACCGATCGGTTTGCCGCAATCTTGTAACACACTTAAGCCGAGAACCGTCTTCCAGGCTTTTCCGCAATTAGAGGCGGCCGACTATGTTGCGGAAGGAGCACATTCTCATTTCGGTATTTTTTCCCAATCAGAGTTTTATGACAATTTGTTCTATGATCTCTTGCGGTTTCTCAGGCAACTGAAAGATCCCATGCTGCAGAATTTCTGTTCTCTATTATAATTTATAATTAAAATAAAGTAATAAAGTATTCTTAGATAATTTCTTACTCTCTCTCTCTCTTTGAGAGAGTCTGGGCGATAAAAGCGGAGTATTTAAGAGCTTGCAGAATTGTCGGGGCGCGGAATGATGGGTATCAAACCGGGTAATTGAAATCGCAGTTACCACAAACTCTCCGTGCCTAATTATCGGCTCGCCACGCGCGCGGTAATTAGCGGGTTCACCGTGGACAAGGAAGGCGCGTTTTCACGGTTCCAGCATTCGTGACCGAGCCGGTTGGCACTTTTGTTTGAACAGCGCCGGTAATATATATCCACGTTTCGCCGGTGACAAATTATCTAGTGGCGACTTCCTAGACGTTATCTCGTTCAGGACAAGACGCCGGCGGTCTTGGGATACCGGGCCCGAGGATGTTACCGTGAATACACAAGCCTTTAGACGGTCCCGTTACTGCGAACGTGAGGGATGACTGAAAATCTCATTAGCCAACAAATTTCGAACACGTACGCAGAATTTACGGCCCTGAATCGTAATCAAGCCGGATGCACACTCGATCTTCCTGCTCGTTCACACTCCATTTCTTCTTCTCTTCTTCTTCTCTCTACATTGTTGTGGTACAAAATTCGCGATTGTGACAATAAGTAAATAATAATATAGTAAATAAATAACTCATATAATTTTTATTCAATACTATTTGATCTTTTAACTAATTTTATACCGGATGGGCGACATTCAAGACAAATTACAGACGTTCAATTAACTTCAATTTTTCATTTCGTACGATCGTAATGCTGGATCGCGTTCAATTAACTTCAATTTTTCAATTCGTCTGAATTAATGATGGATCACATTCGATCGAACGCGAATTTTTCAATCCATATACGGCCACCGTAATGCTATATGGAATTTCGTTCGGAATCATTGGCCACCTGAAAATGTCACGTTCATTTCATGTGCGCCGGTACCGCTGAATTAACGGATACATGGCTTCGTAATTAACTCTCGCCCGATTGACCGATAGCGAGCTCATCGATGAGTGAGACGGTTTCACAATTCGCACGGCGAAAGGTTAAAACGACTCTGGGTAATTACACGTTTTACTCGGTTACGACGAACGTGAGCCAGCCGCGTATTTCCATGAAATAAGTTAGCGTACCCATCCAGTATACTACCGAGTATACTATACCTTGCTCGACGCCAGATGCCGAAGACAGATAACTTTGAACGTTTGATAATAACCGAAGCACTGGTTTCATCGCCTCGTTTCTGAAATGGCATCTTCTGATATTTCGTATGAACTTTCCAAACAAATGATTTTTAACTGATTAATCGTGACCAACTATGCACCGTGTAATGAATTCTATCATTGAATAATATTAAACATATATTTTTATAAATTTATTCAAAGGTTTTCTTTAAAATACGACAGTACTTTCGCTCCAATCTAATAGTTTGATACAAGAATCAAAAAATTTTCGAAATTTAGACCCTCCTAGCTTCTGCACTAGTCTTCGATCTAATTTAATGAAACACTGAACTGTTCCTCTACTAGAAATTCCACTCATCCAGTGAAATATCGCAAAATTGAATATGTTGAATGCTTGAAATATTCTATAAACTCGTTTAATGTACAAGAAACGCAACGCAAGTTAGAGTAGACCACTTAGCGAAGCATCCTCGTGATCTTACGAAGTACGATCATCGTCAATGAAGGTTTTAGAATTTCTCATTACTCGTCGCAAGAATTTAACGTAGATAATATACAATTTCACCGTTGCCTGTTGCAAAAACTGTTGCAATAACTTCATAGATCTACGTGGGGAATTCAAAATTCTTCGATATCGACCGATTGTTCACCGGCTATTTCATCCGGCTTACCGTTACGCGATTTTCTGCAGCATCGTAGTCGAGATTACAATTTATAAGCGTGGAACGAATCCGCGGTCGACCTATTTGGTTCGCGTAGAAATTTATTACCCGTTTGACCCGGCCGATCGTAGCTTCGATGTGGATTGATTCCACTTGACAACTTGTTTGCACTCTCTTCCTCTTCCCTCTCTCAAGGAAGTTGTTTCTCCGGCTCGCGTTTCCACGAATACGAATGTTTTCTCTCTCTTTTACTTCAGAACTTGCTACGAAATTATGTAATTCAATTATGTCTCCGCGGGTGGCACTGCTAACCTGTTTAGGACAGCTAAGGAACGCTGCAGAATTGTGCCTATGTATCCTGTAATTGTGACACTATCGAGTATTAAAATGGGCGTTGAAAGCACACGACTTATATACAATTTAACAAACAGTGAATAAACATTAAATTCTTTAACCGTAATTCCGTATTTTATAAAACCTGACGTGTTCGTGTTTCCCGAGAAAAAGTGACGCCGCCGCGTGAACGCGTCCTTTTATATACTACTCGCTCGGATGTTTCATTTAACAAAAATCTTCCCGAAGACGTTCCGTATTTATTTATTGATTATTTTTTATGTGTCGCGGTCGCAGTAGGAAGTCCACACTTCCTACATATACACAAAAAGTATAAAATATGTGTAGCCTCGTAAGCAAACTCGATGCACGATCGCGAAACGTAGCGGTTCGGGCTTTGCGACGTGTCGGTCCCGTATGCGTAATGGACGCGAATCTCGGCGACGGTTTCTGCGCCGCTGAAAAACCGAACTGTGGCATTCCGTGCCGGGGATTTTCTTTCGCGCGAATTAATAATAGATGGCCGCAAACGGGCGACCAGTTTTTCAACGAACTTTCAGTCTTCGGTATTTCCAGGCGGAAAAGTTCCCTGGAGCGGCGCAAATATTGAACGAATTCCCCCGGTCGCGGTCGTCGCAGCACACCGGTGTAATGCACAGTCGAAATTCTAGGGAAAGCTCCGATAGAACTTTTGTTTCGGATGGATCGCGTGAATATTCATCGCTGCAACGCCGGAATACCAAACTTCGATAGGAAAAAGCTGGATGCAGCGAGTATTGCCGCATATTTTCACCGAAGAATTCCGAAAGCTTATCGGCTCGAAACTCGTAGTGAAATGCTTCTGAAACGGCCATAAACCATAGGTGTACCTCATGATCGGATCCGACCGACGATGAAGAGTTTCATGTTATAAGTTGACGATCGATTTGCCTTGTAATAACACGGCTTTGTCCGAGCCCTGCGGCCCAATATTAAGCATTCCAGAGCCGACGATGCAATAATGCGGGACTATCGCTGCATAGAAATGAAAACAGGACGGTACGGTGAATTTAAAATATTTCGTGAAGATATTGCTGTCTGATCACGGTTATACACCCACACAAAGATCCCCCGACCCGGGATAACGTAATTTCAGAAGAACCTTCGGTTCCGGTATTCCTTCCTGGCCAGTCCCTGAAATACTCTTTGACCCTTCGCGGGAATCGTCTACGCTAATCGGATTATTGCATACTTTTCATCAACGGGCTCGAATTAATTATACATACATAGATCGTCTTGCGAACAATTTATTTTCGAAACTCTATCGTGCACGGCTAAAGACTTCTTAATAGATCCATTCATTCGTCATGTTCCTGTTATAAGTAAAATATTTGATATGACCCGTTCCACAGCGATCACATCGAATCGGAATTCTTAATACAAATTAGATATTTCTTTCGGAAGATTAATTTGGAGTTCATACAGGATACTGAATACTTTAACGTCATTACGTAACCTGTCAGCGATAACTATAGATTTTACTGGCTGTATAATTCTACGCTCGATCTTGCTCTTCGCACTTTCATACAAAAACTCATAACCGGTTGCGATTGTATAACTAACTGTTTCTCGTGGCAAGTGCTAAATTGAATTTTTGTCCAACGGTGAATCACAAAATCGCTTAAAATTTCTGAAACCTCACCAGCATCTTGGAAAACGCTTTTAAATGGATTATCAAGAATATATCTTCTTATCAAAGTTTTCTTACATCGGAAACGGGACGGCGATTGGCCGTAAAATCACAGTGATATGAAATACTAAATAATTCACTTGACAATATTCTCGCGCACTCGCCCGAATTGATCGGTGCTAATGAAACTGTGATTCGCCTGTGAGTTTGCCAACGTTTAACACGCGTTAATTGATCTCCGATCGTTCGAACGACTACCGACTACAAACGCCAACGTGTTTTCGCTGTTGCAGACATGAAACCATCGGACAGGAGCGAGAAGGCGATGCTGAGTGGGAACGCGCAACCTTCGGACGTGTTCTGTTCGGTTCCAGGACGATTATCGTTACTAAGCAGCACCAGCAAGTACAAAGTTACAGTAGCCGAAGTACAAAGACGACTATCGCCACCGGAATGCTTAAACGCGAGTCTCCTCGGTGGAGTCTTACGAAGGTAAGATATCGGCCAAGAAACTTTGGTCTGTCTCTCTATTGCGTTGCTCCAGCTTCGTTTGCATAACACGATTTTATAAGGGGATTAGCTCTCCTATAGTCGGGCAATGATACGCCGCCGCGCCGCGCCGCGCTGTTGCTTGATGGCATCGAGCTACGACGCGACACGTAACGAAATATCGTGCCCCATTAAAACCATGGGCTTTCTATTAAAATTACCATCTTCGTTTCCACCGTTACTATATTCGGTGCAGCAGTCATTTCCAGGAATTCCTGAAAAAGTTCATTGGCCATCGAAGTCGCGATAAGCTGCAGGAAATGCTTATGTGCTTCCGGTTTCTTGCAGCCATTGTTTTTTTTTTTTAAGTATCCGAATACTAATGTGAGTCACTGTATACATCTATACAGAGTTTTCATACAATAAAAAGTTAACCCTGCACTCTGAGATATTTTCACTCGAAAATTAAACATCTCTTCCGGCCTAAAATATCTTCATTCTCAATGTGTGATTTTATAAATTTAATATTTATAACTTAGAATTTTTTAATAGTTCTTTAGATACCAACATATCTAATAATATCGACAATATTTTAAATAATAGTACGGCAATTTTTACTGGCGCCTCAGAGTCACCACTCGAGTGCCAAGGGTTAATGAATTCGTAATTACTTTTGAATAAGATAAAATAAAACTTACTTAAAAATACTTTATTCGTGAAGGGTTGAAATTAATTTGCGAAGGGTGAATTTGGAGTTCAGAATCTGTATTAATTCAAGCTGTCGACGCGATCGAACTGATCGCGCAGAAAAAAAGAGTCCCAAAAAAGCTGACAAATGTAGGAAAATGACACGTTTCGAGTTTCGCCGAGCCTAACGGTCGATTCACAATTCACAATGGGACGGGGGAGAGCGGTGTTTGTGAATCGAAAAGATCGAATTCCGCGATGCGGCCGTGGGTTAATAAAATATCAATGGCGGTCGGTGGCGAACAGTCGATAAACCAAGCTGCAATTTTAAATTCGCCGGAGCAACCGGCAATCGGGAAGAAAGGGTTTGGCGACTCGGATCGTTCGCAGCACAGTAAACCCGTCGCTCGTAAACCTTAATTCATCGTGAAGGTAGAACACCGCGCGGTGGAAAAGGGGTTGAAGGAAAGAGGGAAGAAGGGCCGAGCGCCGAGAGACAAAAGAAAGGCAGATGGGCTATGGGTAGAATCTATGGTGGCAAGAGGAGAGACCGGGCGCGTGTAATTATCAGCCGGATCGCTATTCGAATGGATGAATTATATCGTCGCGGTCTGCGGTGCGCGCGCGTTGAATGCACGCTGCCAGCCCGAGGGCCGCTTCGTACGAGGAATTGACACTCGGAGCTACGCAATTATTAATGTCTCATTTGCATTGGGAATAGATCGACCGCTTTATTGGCAGTTTATCCCGCGCTCCCTTTTCTGTTGTCCCTTTCGCTCTTCCCCGGGAATCCAAGCCCGATTGCGGCACTCGCCTAACCTGGCCTTCGACCGTCCCTTCTACGGACACTTAACCCTTTCCACTAGAAGCTATTTCAATGAATTACATTGCATTTTATATGCACAGTATTTGTATTTCTACTATCACTTCATTTAATTGCTAATTACGAGAATCATGAGTGCAATCGAAATACGATATGTACAATTGAAATGAAATATAATTCAAATAAAATGTAATTGAAATACAATACAATTCAAATTACTCAATGTGTACATTGCTCGCTTAATGTGAACAATATCTTTCATTTTTATCCGTGTTTCTTCTGTTTCGCTTTCACAGACAACTCGAATTGTAATTCAACACAACTCTGATTTTAACTCGAAAATTAAATATTTCTTCCTAGCTAGAATATTTCCATTCCCTATGATTGGATAAAACTCATAACTGATTAGATACCGACACATTTAATAACGTAAACAATATTTTGAATAATTGTACAGCGATTTTTAGTGGCGCCTCAGAGTCACCATTCGAGTGCCAATGGTTAAAGAATGACAACATGTAAAAACATGTCATAAATGCGTAAAATCCGCTGTCTAATCATCATACAAATTATATTGCCATCAAACACGATTCAGAGTCTCGTCGTTCATCTTGCAACTGCATATGGGATCGAACACTTACACTTGAAGAGAATTAAATAAAATTGAGATTTTTGGATTAGCCCCGGAGTCGCACTCGCGATGAACATTTCGAACAGAATCTACTTTTGTCGTTGTCGACATCTACAGGGTGGTCAGTTTAGATTACAGTATTTTCACGCAGGTTCGCGCCAATTAGATCACGCCGCTGATAGATCCTTAAGAAATCTCTCTCGAAAAACAACACCGCGCTAGTCAGGATCTCGTTCCAGGATCGGAAACAGCGGAGAAAGAATCGCGATCTCGCGAATCGCGCGCGGTCAGGTACGAAAGTTGCGTTGGTTTCGCGTGCGTGAGATATATTCGCCGGTTACCACGGTGATTTATCCACGCCTTTCGTGATAAAGCATTGCGCAACGGATAGTGTTCTGGCCGAGCAAAATGGTGGATCAGATAAAGATGAGCGCTTCCCGCTCCCAAGAGAGGAACCCATAAATCAGTTGGCTGTCTGTGCTCGAGTATGAGCAGGCCGAATGAAGGCGAACGCGCGTTTATTAATTAACTAGATAGATATAGTCGCGTAACGGTCCGAGGATATCGGTATCTCGAGTTTCTCGGTGCCCTCGATCTTCGCCATTGTCCAAACCGATGATACCACTCCGATTCTTCTATGTAAATAGAAATGTTCGGAAGGGTTACCGACTCCGTTTATTAATACTGTTTCTCATTAAAATACTACCTTCATCCTCTCGCTGTGGGATTGTCCGGTGAACAATTTTTCAAAGCTCGATGAATAATATCTAACGGTCCGTGCTTTCCATTATCTGGCTGCACCTGCCAGCTTTCAACTAACGGGCGGAGTGTATTATAGTGTTCAGCCTGGGAACTTTTGTGTTTGTCTCCTTTATCGAGTTACGATGAAGACTACGTTTCGAGACATTTTAGGACCGGAAGAAAAATTAGTCATCGTTATTTTTTTATTGGGAAAATTTTTCTTTTGTTATTCCATCTTGTAGCGGCTGAAAAAATACATTTGAATATGCTTAAGTCAGGTTACCTTCAGGTGACCTTAAGTCCAAAAAAAATGTGATAAAATTGTAGGATAATATTAGGATTACATTTGAACTTACTGTTTGTTTTAATTATGCGATTTCTCATGTCCTCTGAAGTGGTAGGTTGCTGAACAAAATACCGTGTATAATTAATTTTAAATATTTGTTAATGGGGGTGAAATTGATTTGCAAATAGGCGAATTTGATTTGCAGAGAAGGGTGGAATCGATTAAAAAAAAGTTGTAATTGATTTGCATAAAATTTGACTTGCAAAAGGGTGCAGGATTCTAGTAAAATTTTATTCAATTTCAAAATCCACTCGAATCGATTGAAACCCGATACACGTACAGTAGACCGCCAGACTTAATGTCCAAAGGACAAGAAGTAAAAATTCCGCAAAACAGGAACACTTAGCATGTCGTTCCCAGAGCAATACACGATAATGTGCTGAATTATCGACACTGCTTGCAATGTTCTTCTCACAATAGACAAACAAGTTTTTATCGGTCTCGGTTGTGCAACGGCAGGCTCGTGGAGGCCTGCGTCCAGACAGAATTCCTCGTTTTGCAACTACTTATTATTTAATTTTCTACGCTTACTTCGCCTCGGTTGTTGCGCCCTGCCGGCAGTAAATTTCAGTAGTTACGATGTTCATGGATCACGTCGCGTCGGAAAGGAGAGGGAGAGTATCTGTAATACGACTGGCAGATGAACGTTAATCTTTTTACGAATAATCGACGATGCTCGAGTTGTCTGTCTGGCAGGAACAATTCTATCCGGAGGATCTTTTGCAATGCGAATATAACAGTCGATCGTAAAGCCTCGTTTCGACGTAAACATAGTGCGACCCGAGGAAGAAGTAGACGAACGAAAGCGAAAATTAAAGAAAATTTACGATGTTATCCAGTATCGCCTGCATCTTCGGGGAATGCATAAAATGAATCGAATGCAACTCCAAAGAGTATCGTAGCAGAGAGAGAACTTACAATTCGAATGATTAATTACTTAACTCTCCGTGGGCACACTGGGTCGTTTATGTCTAGGTGAAAAAATTTCACTTTTGATTCCTTTTAAGCAGTACTAACCCTTTGCACTCGGAGCTATTCTAACGCGAAATATTTTCGTTTTACAAGATTTTTGTAATTTTATCGTTATAAAACTGATATTACGTTCAGTAATTTATTGAATTCAAATCTAATGGTACAAGAATTATATTAGTACAAAGGGTTAAGTATCCCAGAATTTCTTCAGATTTTTTGAAAGCCGAGAACAGTAGAAAAGTGGAATATAAACGATCCAGTGTTCCCATGGATGGGTTAAATGTAACGAGTTAATAATATTTGTGCAATAACTTTTGTATATGCGGGAATTAATATAAAATTATCGGAAGGACGAGAAACAATTTTTGCGATTGCCCAGCGAGAACGGGAAAAATATTTAAACCGTAAATTGAAAGTGGATACTCGAGTACACCAACCTGGTTATTGGCATAAAAATGAAATGGGTGAATATTTATTGTGCAATGAGTGGAGTTTTGAAGCTACCCACCTGCCAACCCGGAATACCGATACAGGAATTAACGTATCGCATTATCGAAGGTGTTTCGCGACAAACACGGAAAAATTGCAATGGCGAATTGTTTCGCTCGCAGGGATAATCCTCGTAGTCGTTAACCGATCGCAAGAACCGGCCGCGCAGCCCACGAAAATGAAACATGGAATTATGAATAAAACATACGGTCAAATTGCCTTTTACGATTGCCACGCGAAAAACACCGCGTTTACGCTTCCACGGCCGCGGACCTGGCGCGGCGAGTAAACTTCTTTTTTTACCGACGGTTCAACACACGTTTACACGGCCATTATACGATACACCGTGGAATCTGAATAGCTTTTCAGAGACGTAATCGGCCGTAACTCAAACCCGAGTAAGAAGTTAATACCGGCGTCGCCGTTATTGAGAACTGTTAAAAAGTCAGCAACGCTGGGCGTACAGTTCGCGAGCGGTACGAGTTAATCTTTTGTGTCACAAAGATCGGCTGTAAAATCTGCCTGACGCTTATTGGCGTCTAATGATAACGAGCTACAATGGGACTTGTGTTTATAGAAACAAGAACATTGAGTGTCTACATATAAAGGGGAATCATAAAATGAAATCTTACTTTCAGTAGAAGTAGCCTTTGTAGATCAGAAATGAATGAAAATTGTGTGAACTAAAAATTCTATCAAATTGAATATTCTAGTAGTTTTTGAAAATTTCCAGAAGCCATAAATGCGTAAAGATCCGCAGTCTACATATCATGATACTGTTAAACGCATTCTGTTAGTCTTATGTTCATGTACTCTGACAGTTTTGGATTCAGGAATTGACCTAATAGGTTCCCTACATCTGGTCCCCACTCGCGTCCTCGAGGTTCCATCGAGGATCGTTAGTGGCAAGGACACGTTCGATCAGAACGAGGTCCTTCGGTTCGATAATATAACGCCATGGTCTCAGACGATTAACGATGCCAGTATTCGAGGATGTCTCGAGTAATCAGGGGTGCAGGGTGCCTAGGATTCGCTTTGGAACGATGGGGTAGTGGAGATCGAGTCGAAGGGCGCGAAGAATATCACAGAAATCCTGCGAACGAACGAACCTTGTTCGCCAAGAATCCTTCTCGGGACAAGACTCTATAATGAGTAGAGAATTGCTCTCGTCACGTTCAAAGGACTCGCTGCTATGACGTCGATAATAAATAAATGGATAGAGGGTTGGACAAAAAATGGGTACGCTACTTATTAAACGCAATGTATGCAGATCGCGATGACTAGTTGCTCGGACGCCATTTTGAAATGCGTAAAAAGACAATTTGTAATTCAGAAATTTTTAGAACTCTACTATTTTACTCTGAAAGTGTATTGTACTGAAAACATTTCCTGAAATTAGTGCAGAATCTTTATAGACGAATTTTAAGACAGTGTTTCAGGTTTTGACAGTTTTCGGTTGAATAAATAAAAATCGTTTTGAGATACCCCAGCATTTCTTGAAATTTTTCAGAAGCCACGAACGCTTAAAGATCCGCAGTCTAGTTATAATACACGCCTCTACTTCGTGAGATAATCTCTTTTTTAGGGATCTCTGGAATAAACAAATCATCCAGCCATTTTCCCCGTGATACCCAGTGTGTCAATATAGGAGATGAGTTAACTGTCGGCGGGTTGTAAAAAGTTTGCATAAAATATTTTCTTAAATGCTCTGGGACGAGATAACGAGTGCATAATTGCTATGGAATAATTGCATATTAAATGCGACCGTTAAGAAACGATGTATAGAAAAATACGTGAATATGTATTAGAAGAATATGTGCATACATATGCATACGGATATCTGCAATTACCGAACGACTACGTGATTGAAGTTTGACGTAATTTTAATATTTGCATGGTGTGTTTCTTCATGTGATGATTTCATGCTATTAATAAATTCTTGTCGAATGTATTATTCACTGTATCTAACTATAATAAAGACAAACAAAATGGTGTACGGCAGCGTTAATTTCTGGTGTTGCAAGATTACAAGGTAGAAACACGAAATCCATCGACAGGATAGATTCGAGGCCAGACGTATTAAATTGTTATAGCGGTAAAGTGTATTAATTACCGAGCGAACCGAAAGATTACCGGACTGACCGGCTGCTCGAGCCGAACAAAGGTGGGCGATATGGGTTACCGTTATCTTGGTCCTTGAATGATGGATGAATAGGGCGTGCGGAGGAACACTATCGAATTCTCGATGGTGTTCCGCAAAAAGACGTACTTCAGAACCAGTTAGCGTCTCGTGTCGCCGGGATTCTTTACTTGTTGAAGTATTATCTGCGCTACACGTCAGGGAAATGCTCTCAGGGAATTGAAGAATTTCTGACAGCATCTACGATGGAGGACCACACTACTTCGCTACACATTCACGTGGCAGTAACAGGGTCAAATTACTATTTCAATCTCCGTCACAATTAATGAGAGTGTAAGCAGCTTAAGAGATATGCACGCGTTCAATGTCTCCGATAGTGTCTCAGCAATCGACTTAGGTACCGGTCGTGTTGCTCAACGGTGGACGGATGACACGCGTAGCCACGGATTATGCTAATTCCTCCGTTTCTCTGTCGTTGCTTCTCCGTCCCACCACCTCCCTTTCTTCTCGACCTCTTGTCGATTTCTTTTTTCTCCTTTCAAAGATCGCGGCAAAAATGATTAATGAAGCCGGTCCCATTTCGACATTCCCGCGGGACCAATGGCTTGACGCGGCTCCCGAGAAGTATCGGTGTACGCGAATGGGATGAACAATCGGATGAGTCGAGTAACAAAGATCCATTTGTATAGGAATCATCCGATTGCATAACTCGGTGCAGGCTATGCACTTGTACAGGCTGAGCACAGGCTAAAAATGAAGAATGCACTTCAGAAATTAAGCTTAATTAATTAAGAAAAATGAGTTTCCAACAGTTTTACAGAAGTTAGAAGCAGAAATATGGACAGAACGGTAAAATATTCTGAAATTGTTGCTCACTATATTGTTCTTTTGTTTGCAGGGCGAAATCCAAAAATGGCGGGCGTCTGCTTAGGGAAAAGTTGGAGAAGATTGGACTAAACTTGCCAGCGGGAAGGAGGAAGGCCGCCAATGTGACGCTCTTGACATCGCTAGTGGAAGGTGAGCTTTATATCCTTTATATCCACCAGTAAACAACGTAAAAATGTCTCTCGTCCATTAATTTTTCATTCCTACTGCAGATATGTTTGCATAAACTTACATTTACGAAGGCAGACGCAGAGAACCTGGATTCAATAAAATTCCATTTCCTTCGTTCACGGTATCAATAGAACGAAAACAAAGTATTACGATTTTTATTAATGAATTTCCATAAAACAAAACCCGGCAGATTTTTACAAGCTCAAGGTGCACGAACGTTCGCTGTGTAATATTTACCTTACGCAGACTACCTTACGAAAAAGCAAAAGAGACTCGTCATCGCAGTGCATATTAGATCCGCGCGAATCTTGCATAATATTCGTGCCTCCTTCTCGCGAACATTCAATTATAAGTGTTTCACGTTAATCGAAAGAAAAAGGTAATTGATTCCTTCATTATCCTGCCTTTCGATGCGGCCGTTTTTGCATGAATCTCTGCAGCAATTATATTATTATTGTGGCGTTGTAAAAACTAAAATTTAAGCGTACATCAGAGCATAAAAAACAAAAATGGAATAATACAACTATTTTCGTCAGCTCGATATCGACTTATCGATGCTTTCTTATTTTCTAAATTCTGTTGAATCTAATACCCCAGCATTTTTTTTTAACATTTTCATAAGCCATAAATGCAAAAAGATCCGCAGTCCACTAATAATTATTAAAAGAAGGTATTTAAATAAAAAATTATTGTATCAATAACGAAGAAAACAATACGATATAATAATTGCTGAGGTCAATCTGAAGAATTTTCTCCTTTATCAAAATTTTGGTTGAGGCTTCGTTTTTTTAACGATTAATGCAATTAAGGAAGTTAGCCTAAAGAGCTGTTTGTAAATATAGTTTTAATTGAATTAAAATCAGGAAAATCTCGTACCAGCATGGTTACTATTTGCGATCATCCTGACTTCGCCGTTATCGACGTGTTCCAGTACTGAACGTATCAAACGGTGGTTGGCATTATCAGCTGTGAACTTCGATTAAATTGTAGGTTGCATGGTTTCTGCATACAGTACTTACATGCAGATTCAAGCACAGGTAGCATGGATGGGATACGTTCTATGTATACCTGCTCGTAAACAGGTAAACATAGGTGTATCGTGCACTCTAGTTCAAGATAGGAAAGATCGATTACTCTTTTATTCGAAGAAAGCTCGGCGCACCTTACATTTAAGACAACAGGAAATTTGCAGAAGCGCAACAAGGATATTGAATTTCCCGGAAGAAAACGATTTGCACTAGCAATTTTGCAACGTAATCTAGTTTACGAAGCATCGTAATTCTAGCTCGTGGAAATATCGGTTCCTTTGCTGATTTAGTGTTGCAATCTAATGCAACTATGCCGAGGACAGAAAACTCCTGTGTAATTAATTACTCATAACTTCTATTGCTACCAACAGGCCATTCCGTTCGGAGTTCTAATTAACTGTCGCGCAATATACTCGTTCTGAAACTCGTTTCGTGCGTTATTTAGAATCTCCATTCCTCGATGACATTTAGTGGAATCTGCACGTAGTGCACATCAATTTTCTTTTTGTTCTTGCGTGCACGTGTCCGGAACAGTTTTCTAATGATTTTCGTGTCTACGTTCGTTTCGGAATAAATGCACGGAAGCAATATCTCCGAATACGATCCGATTATGTCGCACTACATAAATTCCCTGGTTCGTTAGTTTGTTTCGACGAGATTATACCGTTTATCTCTTAATTGCAATTTCCTTGTCGTCTCCCCGCTATCCTTCCTTGCATTTCCCCTAATGGAAAGCTGCGGCGCCCGTTCTCGCACCTATTCGTTAATTCTAATGAAAATAATATCTTTCCGAGATATCCTACAAAGATAACACCGGTTCCTGTGGATATTAAACAGTGGATATTAAACCGCAAGTGTTTTTATTTGTTTAAAGTTGCGGAAACTTAGCTAGGAAATGGAGCTGCGAAGTTTATTTGATTTTATCTGATTAAAATTCTTAAGAAAAGGAACGGTCGTCTATGTGTCAGGTTGTTCGGAAAGTAATTTCGTTGCTCGCGTAAAGATGAATCTCCAACACGATTTTAAGTATCTCCTACATAAGCTGACGGAATCACATACATATATCATGTGAGAGCAATTCCATTTGAATAATTGATTAATTAAGTCTGGAAGAACCCTCGGCGTTGAAATTCCAACGGGCTCGTAGCAATTAAAATAATTTCGGCGAATACTTCGAATCGTGTGGATTGCTACGAGGTCGTCGACCCCCAAAAACGAAAAAGCAAAGTAACCGTTTCGAAATATCCACTTGCGACTAGCGAGCAATTGACAGAGTTCGTGGAGTGCAGCGAAAGTGTGGGAATCTACTCTCGAACGCGCCAGGTGTACAACTTTGGACACATGCGAATAATCCGCAGCCATAGCTGCGTGATTCGTGCATAAATTCGTGTCTGGTCGTCGCGAAAAAATCATTACCTATCGGTGGATTTCCGAAAGAATAAAAGAAAGCTTAAAGGTATTTGTTAAAATCAGAGAAGAAACAACTTCGATTTCTATCTCTTGGAATCGCTGGTGAAAATTTCGCATACAGATCTATGGGCATGACGTTGATTTATCACTGCACGGAACGCAAAATATCTGCCATTCGCAAGGTAGCAACGCACATTCAGCAATATTACTCAATTTTGTCGCTGCGCCAGGGCAGAAACCGCAAGCACAATCTTGCCCGCGATTGTTTCAGAGTGCACGGAAGAGAGCTGCTTCAAAAACTTTCTTCGGACCTCGATTATCGAAGCCGAGCACAATTTGTGGTCGATCAAAACGATCGATCTTGTTGCCAGAGTACTATCGTTTGCCACATTCCTCCAGCGTTGCAACGAAAATCGCGTGGTCAGTGGTCAAGCAAACGACAGTATTTCACGATTACGCGAAAACTTCTCGAAACTAAACGATTAGAACAAACCTGGCAATTCTCGAAGTATTTTTATGAAAATCATCATGGTCTTTTTTCTATATTGTACATAAGAGGAAACTTGCTTTCAATTTATGTTCTCGTTATACTGGGGAGTAACGGTGCATTTTTATTTGCTCTCTCCGCTTTATAATGGACTCATCAAATTTCTGATCGAACGTCACGGGACCAACAACGACCGTAGTAAAGTCATCAAGTAAAAAAGCTGATCATTAATTCGCGAGTCACGTTGCTGATTCGTTCTCGTATAGCTGCCCGCGCCAATCTGTAGCCCGCATCTGTAATCACCTTCGGCCAATCTATGGTCCTGATCTGCATCGAGCAGAGTGTCTTTCTGTTCGTTGCATAGAGTTGTCTCTGTGCACGTCCGTATGTATCATAAATTATCGTCTCGATCGGCAGCTCTCCCTTTCGAACGAATCGGTGGCCCACGCGGTGTGACCAGAGTGTCCGTTTACTTAAAATGTATTTTCTCAGCGAAACAGATGTACATGTGTTCAGGAAAGATACTTCGACATATAATTCTTTCTATGTGAACTGAACGACCGTATTGTTTGAAAGTGCTATAGCCACGGGCAGTATGTGGATGCATATTTCGCGTTTCCAGGCGGAACGTGACGAAGATTCCGATTTAGTTAGAGAAAATTAAAAGAAGTTAAGAAATACGCGTTGCAAGTGGTACATGCAAATCAACGGAGAAGATGCAGCCGAGTTTCTACGCTCAGGATCACTATTAAAAGCCTGGCTGAAACGACCCGTTGCACTTTGTACGTGCGCGTCACAGACTCCTGCACGTCCTCTGTTAACGATTCGATCGTGGATCGTTATTCTTAATGGCACGTGTTATAGACATCATTTATAAACATCCGGCAAATATACACAACGAATAAACGAATAAAAAGGATGGAGACTTTTCGAAAAATTCATATTCGACGCAGGAAGCATCGATTCTTTCCGAACAATTACTGAAACACACGTGGAAACGTTTATAGTGGACAACTGTAACGAAAACATTAATTAGAGAATGCTAATGGTCGACCGCCGGTGCTAGCAACATGATCATTAAATAATAATTACGCGTCTCACTCGCGATTTACTTCGAACAGCAAAGACAACTGATATTAAACGTCCAGTTAGAAAAACGTGCATCATTAATTACGCATAACAAGACAGCATCGACACGCGAGAAAAAACTACTTAACACTTTTAACTGCGCGAGTACGCGTGTAATGGACTGCGACGGTGTGGAATGGTTTTCTGTATTTTCCAGTAGGTGCTACAAAACGTCAAAACAAAATCAACTAGTTCGTTAATGTAAACGTAGCCGCATTTTTGTCACCTTGCGAATCTCTCTCGTTCTTGAAAATGTTTCATAAGGAATGAAATCGCTGGATGATCAAATCCAACCTTTTACAAATCAAGTATTCATAAGTAAGTTTTTGTAAAAACAAACAAATCAAATGTAAATTAGTTGTCAAGAAATTCAAAATTTTATTTATTTCACAGATGTACACAATCAAATGCTGATTTAAAAGTAATTATCATTAACTTTGTAATGTAACCATTTTCCGTTTAATCAACTTTAAAAGTGATTCCTTCCTTCCTTCCTTCCTTTTGCTACCAAGTGTAATTAATTTAAAATGTTCATAATGAGTGAAATTGATTAGCAAAAGGTTGAACGTGGAGTGCAAACCCCACTACAGTGGCGAGTAATATACTTGATTGAGATGCATCATTCCTGTTTGTTCATTGGCAGATAAAACTGATACACTTGAACGAAAATCGATCTCGCGGAACTTTCGCGAATGATGATCGTTGGGCAACGTGCGCGTTAGCAGAAGTTTCGCGTATTTTTGTCGCGACAAACCTGGAAACGGTAGAACGGGTCCGCGGAATCGTATAATTTGACTGCAGGTGGTACAAGAGCGGGGCAGGCCTGCGGGTGGTATTACCCGGTTGCCATAATAGCGCCCAGCGGGTCTGCCTACATCTTGCACGGGACCTCACTTGTAGCTGCCTAATTACCCACTATCATCGAGAGGAAATTGCTGAAGAGACAGCATGCGAGAGACATAGAGAGAGAAAGGAAGAATACGGTTAGAGGGATGGGAATGATACTGAAAGGGAGAAAACGGACCACGTGCTGCAGAGAAGGCACGCATGTCGTTTCATTATCGCAAATTGGCTCGCCTCTTTCACGTTGGCGAACAATCTTTCAATTGACACGTGTGAAACGCTCTACGCGTTTGTTCCTGTCGGTCATCTCTCTGAATTACTGTAGAACATTGTTTACACGAACAATGCTGGTGCTCGCAAACTCATTATTACACTGCGGATCTTTATGCAAAATAAAAGTTTCCTGCATCCATTGTTAGAAACAGGAGTCAAGTAAAACGTTCTTTCTTCACTAATTTGAGCAAACCATTGACTGTCAATCGACCGGAACAATAAGTACCGATGGACACGCATAATGAAGTTTTTCGGGCCCGAAGCTAGAACGTACCGACGCGTTCCGTTAAGTGGTAGACAGCCCGCAAAAAACTCATACATTTCCATAGACCGGTTACGTAATTCCATTCCTATAGCGGAGTATTTTATTTCTTTTTCAGGAGAAGCCATTCACCTTGCCAGAGACTTCGGCTACGTTTGCGAAACCGAATTCCCTGCGAAACAAGTTGCCGAATACCTCAGCCGGCAGCATTGTGAACCGCAAGATTCCTACAGGAGAAAAGAACTTCTTCATGCCACCAAGTAAGAATTTATATCCTCGCCACACTACCAATGGTGCAGGAAATTTATCGGGGTGCATTGATATTTGCTCGGGCAGTTTTCCGTGAAAACGTTCAGCTCCCTTCTCACCTTCTTCTACAATCTCCTTTTAATGTTAGAACAAATAAAGTTCTTATGAAAATTCTTGTAATCACTCGCTAAAGTTTTTTTGGGTTCTGCCCATTCGAGGATATGGGGCAACGAGAGGGTTGACGAGAAGATATGATTAATTATAAGTTCCGAGAGGAGCTAATCAATTAAAAGATCGATCAATGCGGTTGCAAGTTCATTTTATTCGGAGAACGTGGTTGACTTTGTTGTTCGATTTCAGACAAATCACCAAAGAGCTGATGGATCTTCTGAACCAGGATAGATCACCACTTTGCAACACACGGCCTCAGCATATACTCGACCCAAGCATACAGAGACACCTAACGCATTTCTCTCTCATATCACATGGATTCGGAAGTCCTGCAATCGTAGCCGCTCTCACGGCAATACAGGTACAACTTTTATTTACTAAGACGTTCGTATGCGCTTGAAACCTTATATGTATAATGATAGTAGACAGCAGGTTTTATGCACCTATGGCAAAAATCAGTAGGTGAAACGAATAAAAAATTTCGGATAAAGAATTTCCAGAAAGACGTTAAAGCCTACCTTCGTCTGATTGCAGAAGTTCCTAAGCGAGTCCCTGAACCATCTGGAGAAGATGTACCCGGGCAACGGTAGCGGCGTGACAAGTAGTCAGCAGTCGAGCCTCGACACGAACAAGAGCAAGGACGGCACGTTGATGAACGACATGAAGAAGTGACGCCCGGAGGACCCGCCTACCTCGAACGTGGTCACTTCAATCAGGCACTCGTGGCCGTATAACTGAGCCTCCGCGGGTCAAGTATAACCCGTCGTGAGAACAGCTTCTGGTGGACCACTGATAACGCCACGTATGTCCGCGATATATGTACCTTTGCGAGCGTTTGTATTATAGTAAAACCGAGTTTAGGTCGCGCACAAAGTCCGAAGGGGTAGGTATAGTTACCGTGCCCCGCGCGACGATCACGATTATTGCGGGCAGACGTGAATACGCCGAGGTTGGCTGGTCGAAAGTGTTCTAGGTAAAAATCAATGAAACGAGGTCGCGAGAAATGTGCAATCGCCGAAAAAAAAAATGTGAGTCGTCGTTGATTCCGATCGGACGATGATCACGGGTGAGAAACCTCGATCGGCTCGGTCTGAAAATCAGGGCCGAGTCGAATCGTCAACGACCGTTGGTGCGCGAGGTGCTTAATCGATTCACCTTTCGTTTAACAGAAGCGGGTGTCAGGATATTTATTCGTTTCGAGGAAGCTCTCGAACCAATACGAAAGGTGTACTCGGATACTTGAAGATCCGTTGTGCACCTCGTTTATCGAGCATAGAGGTCACTTTGTTCTTTCACTGCCTGTTCATGCGAAGACCCTGCCGATCGACAGGGCCGACGATATCGATCGATTCGGGATCGTTCCGACCAATCCGAGACACCGTAATCGTAATCTCTCGAACGGAGGTTCCAGCATCGTTTGCGATAGGAGTAGCGATAGTCGAGAAACATTTGTGCAATGGTTACGGTGGAGAGGACCCCGCAGTCTCATCCGTAGAACACCCTAAACTAGGGGTGGTCAACCTTTTACACACCATGCGTCCATTTTTTTTTACATACGAGTTCTTACGTTCATTCTTGGGGCTGGAAAATAGCTTTGCTTAGGGGAGAAAAAGGGATAACTCGATCACGCAACGAAATTCATGAATCTACGCCAGTTCAAGAAACACACGTTTATTGGAGCACCGATCTGCAATAGGTTGAAAGTAATATAACGGTCTTTTTAAATTCTTCTAATGTGTCCAGTGAGATCTCTTCTACAATTGTAAACCGTCAAAAAATTGCGACAAGATGGATTCAGTTATGACGGCTACTTCGAGAGAATAAGTACGCGTCACGGGTTGGCCACCGCTGCCCTAAACGAAACACTTAGATTCGGTTCGTCGGCGAACTTCAACTTCGTAACGAGCATCGAAAAGAAAAAAGAAAAAAAAAATAGAAAAATGATTTGATCGTCGAGTCACGTTGTATAGTTCCGCGCGGTACTGCCGAGTCCTTGTTGCTTGCGAGTCGATCGATAATTGGAGAACGTATATATTTTCTATGTATACACACACAGGAGCGCAGTATGACGAATAAGAAACGATTTCCAACAACCTTGTTCCACGGTATAATTTTTGGGTCGACTATTTATATTGCTCAAGCATCGTTATTCTTTGCCCATTAACGAGCGCCCGACATACACGCGCGGTATCGTGATTATGACGCCGTTACGTAAGCATTAATATTGTCAGCATGGTGATACATTGCTCTCTGTACACGGTGTACAACTTATAATTTAGCGGCCACAAATCTAAGACCGCCCGCGAGCGTTCAACGAAACAATTTTTATCGTCCGGCTGAGTCCACTACGTAGAACGGCTCTCGGCCCTCATTTACGTGGAAACGTTCAGTATGCAACGACTACTGAATATTCATGGCGGCCGCAGCCTTTGAAGTTACAGATTTCCTTGTAAACACGCTCTCGAGCACGCGTTCGACGCAACCGTTCCGGTGCGTTTATCGATTTTCTTATTAACTCGTTCAGGACCCGTTAGAAATTCGATATTCCCGATATTTGAGAAAAACGCGCTCGGACGTGGCACTCGTCATTCTCATATTCTCGAACTGCAAGCTTGCTTCCGGAGACATATTTAACGATCGATCAATAGTCAACATTCGATCGCGAACTAGAGAGATGTTAGAGAAATGTGATTAATAAACTGCGGATCTTTATGCAAAGTAAAAGTTGTCTGCACTCACTGCAAGATACAGGAAACAAATTAATAATTTGACACTCTTCGGTTTTTGCAATTTTGTCCTGTTTCAAATTACAGGTACCCATTACTGTCATAAATGCATATAAGGATCCGCAGTCTAGTAATAACATTCTTGACCTACTCATTTCCATCATAAATTCGTACAATCCGCAGTCCATTCACCATTCTTGTACAGTGCACATTCATCACATTCTCAAATCTGCTTCATCACAATTAAAAAAGGTTTCTTATTATTACACTGCGGATTGCATGCGTTTGACATGATGAAAATTTCAAAGAGTGAATCTGTCGATCTTTTAGTTGAGCCACTCGCTTGCCAAATAGATTTACTCAACAAAATGAGTGGAGAAAATTGATGAAATTGTATATGTGTTGTACATTCATTTTTAACAATGGTGTCGAGCCTGATTATTACGAAAATTGATTTTCAATGGAAAACATGGAGCGATCAGAAAAATATAAGAAAACTCGTAGTTGATCAGTTTGGTCTGTGAACGGTTCACTTTCAATTTAATAAACTTATTAAAGGAAGAATTTCATTTCTACTAGTCTATATACCGTTTCTTCTTTTGCATAAAGACTCGTAGTTTCCTTATTATTAATCAGTGAATGGAGCAATATAAATTCTTTCAAGAAAGCAATTGTCTCTTTAGATAATTAATTTTTCTGGAACACCTTCGACTTATGCTTGCATGTTCTATTTTTTATCTACAGGCGTCACTGCGAAATGGTCAATCTATACAGCTTCCCCACTATAGATTTCTCGCGGCAATGGCTGAAGTCAAAGAGGCGGAGTTACGAAACGATGTGGTGTGGAGAATTTCGTTCCACATAACATTTTTGTATTAACTAGATATTGTGGACTCAGTCGTGAGATTTTTCATTACCACCGTATGCTTTCCACGTCACTCATCTTTCTCCAACAAGTAATTCGCAAGATTTTGCAAAATCGAAAAAAAAAAAAAACGGACCTTCGTCGTCCTACTCGAGGCTAAGAAATGTCGGCGAACAAACGGTTAGATTATCATTAATCAGCGGCGACAACGCACAACGGCCGTCCGAGGCTAACAATGATTACTTTAGAATTACCTAATTACTTCAACGGCGACGTTCTATTCGAATGAAAACACATGGACACGAATAGCCGAATTATTCGTACAGTTTCTTGACGAACAATGCTTTCAGTTCCGATGATTTTGTACAGTGTCGATTAGAAGTAATCATGCGAACTGCATCATTCTACTTACAATACATATTAAGAAACATTTCAGTCTAAGTAAAAATTTAATATTCACGATGCAGCCACATAATAAAGCATTATATTCTCTCGTTGAAAAGTTGATTCACGATATTTCTCTGTAGAAAGAGCTATTGAGATGCTTGCCATTGAGGAAATGCACTGTTTCGTAGAACGTTTCTTTTCCTCCTGCGAGTAAAGAAAACGTTGAAAAATTGTTTCGAATTAGTTCTCGTAAATATATGTATACATTCCAATGGAAATCGATTTGAACAAGTTAAATTGTAAGTTTCATTAGAACGTATCGAATTGTACTTAATTGTTGTACGCGGCCAGCACGTTTGTCGAACCTTTAAAGGCACTTTAATCTACTCAACTTTGTCTTCCGAAGTTAACTCAATGCTTTATTATACGTTCCATCTCCTACTATCGTCAAGTAGCAGCTCGAGTAGTCTGTCCCTTATAAATATTTATTCCGCTGTTCAAGAGAAACGTCGAATCGAGATCGTGGAACGGTGCACGCGTTCCGAATCGGCTGTTTGTTTCCAACTCGAGGCGCAGACGCGTGCAAAGATAAACGATTTGCATCGGTACAGTCTTCCCTCGCATAGTGTTACTACAGAGGATAGAAGAGGTACTACGTTTAAACATTTCTTCCGACCTAGAATAATTTCATTGTACATGATTCTTTTCATTTCATGGATATGAAATTGATATAGTACCTCATATTAAATGTGTAGCAATTGATTAGATACCAACATATTTAATAATGTAAACAATATTTGGAATAACAGTACTCTGTGTGTCACCACTCGAGTGCTATTAAACAAGTAAATGTTAGATGATTGCATAAGTTCGTGCCCGATTTGAAAATAAAATTCAATGATTAAATTTTAAAGAATACAACTTTATTAATCAATTATACAGATAGTCATCATTAGGCCGCGGATATTCCCGCGATTTTCAATTTTTATGGACAAAATTTGAGAAACCGGTACTAAATAAAATTCTACTTTTATTGGTAATAACATTTGTAGGTCCAAAATAAATAAAAATGGTCCTAAATTCTGTTAAATTTGATACTCCAACGTTTTTGTTAAATTTTTATGAACCATAAATGGAAAAAGATTCGCAGTCACCATTCTTTTCTTATTGTAGAAAAGAATGATGACTATTGAACTTGTGCAATCATCTTATGTAATCGCAATTCTATCGTGTGTGGTATCCTTTTAAAAGGTAAAGGTTTCCTAACGAAACAACTAAAAGTAATAAAGTCTCATAAAAAAGTAACACTATCCGTAGGGACGAAAGTGACGCTACGCGGGGGAAGACTGTGTTAACACTTCTACATTAGTAGCGACGATCACCGAGACACCAGCGCCGTGATACCGAACGATCGACAGATCCAGACGATCGATCGCGGACTTGTGTTTCTTCTCACCATTGCCAAAATCGATTTTCGTTCAACGAAAAACGGAATGAGGGCCCAGCAATGTTTCCAAGGATCGTCGGTGTGTCGGCGAGTCTCGACAAAGGCCCGAACAAAAAAGAAAATATCGATTCCGAAGACCACTTATCGTGCCAATGCGAAAGTTGCCATTTCAGATGTGCCAATTAAACGATATCGAGTTTAGAAACGTAAGAGCGCGCGACCGGAAGCGAGCGAAGATGGCCGAAGGACCGAACGATGCGTTTTAGGGTCTTTCAGGGGTCGCTTCAATGTATTATCCTTGAAGCAGGAGTTTCGACAAATGGATCGGACGAGAATAATTAATAATAATTCGTCTGGGCCGAAACACGTGCCGCATGTAACGCTTTACGAACCGACGCGACCAGAAAAAGGAGCGACGCGAAAGTAGAGCGGAGACATGTGTAAAAATTGCGTCGAAGTACAATACCAGGTGAACCTGAGACATATCTAACTTTGTAATTAAACCTTAGGCGTATGTAAATGTAAGATTAAGAAACCTGATCAAACGTCTCGCGTTCCGGGGATATTATGTACAGAGTATTTGAATCTTTCTTGTGATATAATCGTACATATTACTAAGGTATAAAAACCGATAACAAGGCAAAACAAAAAAAAATTACTATTATCATTCCATGTTTTTTCATAGAGGTGAGGTATTAGCGTGGTCGTGACGAGCGCCGAATACCGCTCCGTTTTAATTAGACGTATTAATGTACATTCCAAACAAGTTCAAAGCCGCCAGTCAGACATTCATTCCGTCGACAGATTTCAATTCTACCGACATTTCAACGGTTTCATTCTTGCTCTCTCTCTCTCTCTCTCTCTCTCTCTCTCTCTCTCTCTCTCTCTCTCTTCCCCTGATTTTTGTTCCCCGCGGTTCGAAGATTATCTACGAGGAAAAGTATATAGGAAATACAGTAAAAGATACGGAGAAGATTATTACAAAGTTTCAGACCAACGTTTTTCTTCGGATCAATTTAGGAGAGAAAGAACAGAAACTCTTCTTACAACGTTAATTTTCACTCACGACTACTTAGGCGAACTCGTTAGTACTAAGGTTCCGTAAATTAATACTTATTTATAATCCTTAGAGCGGCCGTAGAAAGACGTTTTTCTACCAGAATTTCTGTGCCAACTGCAAAGAATGTTGTAGACAATTTGTTTTGTTCCACGTTGAAGCATCATTCTAATCTTGTAAGATACTCAGATATATCTTTATTAAATATATTTGAATTTCGTAGTATATTATATTCTGATATTGATTATACATTTCATTTTTGTATATTGGTGTGTGATAAATAAATAAGAATATTGTTTCTAAGTAATTTACATATATACTTATGCTAGGGGCTCGACCTCAAAGATGAACGTTAATCGAAGTTCCAATCCTAACACTATTCAACCCAGCATCCTACCGATCTCATTATATCAAGATATATTCAAAAATAATACAAGAAATAAATAGGACGAACTTGAATTACTCAAGATTCCACTATTCTAAGAGAATGAGCTAAATATTTTTTAAACTGAATGGTGTTCGAGCGAGCGGTGAACAACGAAGTAGTATAACTAGTCTATAACCAGACATCTACTATAAGGAAAATATAGCGACAACTGACGTAGTTAATTTATAATAAAATTTTCGTTACAGTTTATTTGTTTTATACTATACAATATTTTTAAAAATACATTTTTAATAACTAGGTGACGTGATATATATTTTAATTTTCTAAAAATAGAGAATTGAAGTGTAAAAGACTATTTAGAAATCGGGGTAAACGTACGATATTTCAGAAAATTCGACATACTGTTCATTTTTATGTTTCATTTATTTATTTTCCATCATCAACCATAGATCTTGACACACATATACACGTACAGGACAACACGTACACGTTCGATGAGATTCTGTGATATTGTTAATGAAAACTGCTGGAAGCGAAACATGACTACTTTTTCTGGAGCAGAGGAATTAGGCTAGTTCATTATAGGAATGGAATGCTCTTAGGAGTAAATCGAGGTGGATCGACGAAATTTTGAGAGAGTCAGAGCAGATTATAATGAGTTAGAGCGAATCGAAGCGGGTTGAAGCGAATTGAACCACGTCAAAATGTGCAAGTGATTAGAATCCCAGATGAACCTCCGGATATCATTAAAAACTTGTTTTTCTCGTCAACAACAATATAGAAACCCTGCAATTTCTGTGATCATGTAAATATTAAATGAAACCAAAATTTACCTAAATTTTCAAAACAAGAAAAGCAGAATGAAAGTGTTCACGCATGCAGGAAAATCTTTTTTTTAACAAGCCTTAAAAAGCTTCAGAGTTTCCCCATTTTTAATAGCGTCAATTATATCTTTGTATTGTTCATAAGCACTCTGTCGAAAGACAAAGATTGCAAGCTTGTTAGGTACAGCCAAGGCTATACAATAATTCTATAAACGATAACGTCACTTAAGAATTCTAGTTTTACACAAAAATAATTAGAACCACAGCCAGAGAGAGTAAAACAAAAGAGAGTTCTAAATATAACTTATTGTCTGTCTCATAAGATGTTCATTATCATAATAATGAAGTAACAGTGGAATTAGTTTACAGAATATCTTAGGATGCGAGCGTAAAATAATGACTAAACTACTGATGAGTTTCCAACGGAGGATTAAAAAATTGTATCAATCACACATTGTTGGAAAGAAATAGAAGAAAATTATAAATGTGAAAATTGATTAGTATAACATACTCACGTGGTCCTAAGATGCTTCAATCTTCACTGAGCAGAGAAACAAGAAGATTAAAATATTTCAATCCACGCGTTCCCACGCGATTTTCCTTAAGCTTCTACACACCTAAGAAGGATACACGAAAAAACATGTTAGAAGTAACTGCCTTAGTTGCGTCCAATAAAACTTCAATAAAAACCAAAGTTAATATATAATCAGAAACTAAAGTCGTCGAGAATCGAAACAATAAATTATATCGACGATCAAAATTGTGGTCTTACATTTTATCTCGCTATTAACTGACGCTTGAATTAGAAAAAGAAAATTATAAACATTTAGTTCTCGGTCGCGGTTAAGCTGATAAATTTATAAATCGTTGACGAAACGATGAAGTCATAAAATCGTGAAAAATATTAATGTCGCTGGTTGTATCCAGGTATATTTATTTATATTTTCCCAGATTATAATGGTGTCGATTATTCAGGATTATTGATTAAAAATTTTTGTTCAAACGATGCTTACAATAGAGCCATTATTCGTTTCATTTATTTCAATTTACGAGAATTACATGTGTAAGAAAAAAGAAAAGAACAGATGGTTACTTTAAAATCGAGAAAAATATTTACGAATAAATTATTTTTACGATCATTTTTTTGTATACTCATATTGAATGGTTACAGGTTAAGATTACATTTTTTATAGTGTCGTAAGAACTATACCTTCAAGACAAACTACACAAATCGTCGCTTCGTATTTTTGCGCAAGTTATTGCACGCACGTGTTCGTGTTAACATTTATTTAATGTTTGTTTTTTTTTTGTTTAAACGTTTCTAAGTCGCTTTAATTACGTTTGTTTTTTTTTTGTTTGCCACGTAAACATAATACACATTAAGATCATACGTGTTACGATACAATTTGCATAGCCATATGCAACGTGGTTTTTTAATATTCATTTATATGTTCACTTGCCACTGGATATCATTTACAATATTTTACTTTCTTCCATTTTAGACACGTATTGCTAGACTCTCATTATAAATCATTAAAACACAAACGACTGTCCGAGCTATGTACTTCTCGTTCGTAAATCAATGTCCGCACTTATATTTGGCCAATGAAAACGTACAATTTTAAAATATTTGTATATCTTTAAAATATTTACAGAAAAACTCCATGAATGATGTCTGTTTGATCGTGGGACCTTGGACATGTTGCCAATCGAAATAAAGATAGCATATTACATATATTACAAGAAAACTGAGAAATCGTATTCGTTCAGTGAAACGAAAGAAAATAAATCCGACACAGCTCCGACTTTCTTTTGCTTAGTGGCTGCGTTGCGACACAGGTGTGTATTCGATAATTTTGCTTGTTCTCTTCCCGTTTTGATCCTCTTGGTCTTCTATCCTTCCGCTTATTGACGTGTACATTTTTTTCAGGACGGGATTTCAAGGAGCGGGTCACTTTCTTCTAATACATTGCACAATGTTTGTTCGTTTGTTTTTTTCTTTTCGTTCGTTTTCTTTCTTTCCTCAGAGAGAATCAGAAGAACGAGATCAATCAACGCAACGACATAAATTCAGATTCTGGTCTGGGGTCGAATGAGCACGTGGGATCGTACGCGGGACAAAAACGGCACTAAACGCGCCGTGACATTTTTCATTACAGTTTTCATTGTATTACGTGTGTTCCGGGGCTTTATCCAACGGCCACAATAAACTCATCTGAAAAGCATGTCGGCTTCGTTACACACAACTGGGAATTTAGAGAACAGAAAGAACAGAATATAAATATAGTATGCGAGACAGATCTTTGTCGAATCGGAACGTATCGCGCGTTGAAACACGATCGTAATCGTTGCAGAGCCGAATCAATGTTGGTAACACGGAACACTGTCCGTCAGAAGCTTGCCAATAAGATGAAATCATAAAACAACAAAACTGTAATTGTATTTATACAGTCAATTGCGAAAGAATTCAACTGTTTCGACATTCTAGCCAAATTACTAAAAGAAATGGAAGTCGATAGTTTGAATAAAATGTACACCTAACAAAATCTATAAAATCTATCAAAATAACTCAAAATCTATAAAAACATCATCGCTATCGTCCTTCCATTATAATAAACAATCATTTTTCGCGTACGTACCGTTGAACGGTCTTTAACAGACTATTACGATTATAAAAATGTTCGGACATTCCGTGTAACCCACATTTACCTCATATGGCACCCGGTAAATTAAATAAAAAATATTTAGCGTTAGAGAATCATATCACTCAACACTTTAAAGTTTAGTAAAAATTCTAGGACTAGTTTATTCACAAGAATTTACATTTTTCATATACCTCAAACGTTGTCTACTCGATTTAGTTAACCCTGCAACATCCGAATCGTCTTTCGAAAAGAACGTAGAAAGAATCGAGCGACATTAAGAGAACGATCAAATTTAGCAATGAAGAATAATCGAATTTGATACGGTTACTCATTTGACTGGTCGCAATACGATGAAAAATTGTAATAATTGCCTGCGTGTCGTTTACCGTGTGTGTGTAAGTTCTCTTCCGTGCCTCCGTTCGTTTAAAAACGGTCTCGGTCGTTTAAAGGTTTTGGCATCGCAGGCACCATAGGTCGTCGTGCGTTAGGAAGATTACACGTCAACGGTTTAGGGCTATGAAATGATAAAGTCAGAAAAAAAAGAGATTGTTCCTCTCGTTAGGCGTCGCGAATTATCGTATAAAGAACAGGGAAGAGAAAACATAAATGAGACAGATAGAAAAAGAGATTGAGAGTGAGATAGCGATAGAGACAAGACTAATCGAAAAGAAAAGATCAAGAGAAAATTTATAGGATGATTGTTTGTGGATTTTTACTTGGAAGGTCGTGTGTACGGAGCGTTGCGGTAGCGCGAGCTTGAGCCCGATGTCGTTGTCGTCTTGTACGATTTCCATGCGCGGCTCGATGATTCCTCTGCGAATGTCATTCAGTGATTTATTTGTATTACTTATAACCATCTTATAACACACTACGCGAAGCAGGTGTTAACATCGAGTTTCCGGTTTTTCTCCCTGCCCCCATTCTTTTTAACTGTATTTAAGTCAATGTCCACAGAAATTGGCTGATGGATTACTGAGTTAACACTTCGGACTGTTATGCGAAGCCATTCATGACTATTTTAGCGTTCGATATTACGGACAAGCTTCTCGAGATGCTATGTTCAACGCAGGAAACGAAATCGTGGCGTACGGGTGCCCAAACACCATCATTTTAATATTCAGGACATAAAACAGCTTTTAATTTGTTCAACGTTCTATTTAGCACCACTTCAACCGGTTGAAATTAAATAAAAAACGATTTACATTAGAATAGCTTCTAATTTGTTAGCAATCTAGACGATTTCAATTTCTAGTCACGGTACGAAAAGCAATAAATGATTGTTACGGATTGCTACGGAAAAGTAACTTTTTCCAACACAGTTTTGAGAACCGTACGCCTCACGAAAACATTCTAATCGTTTTATGTAGCCAATACACAGTTTCCTAACTATTTGGTCATTCATTTTAAAGTGTCTGTTATTTTGAGAAATGTGAAGCATTTATGCATGTTTAAGGATCATCAGCAGTCCCACTATTTATTTTAATTCGGCAAAATTTAACCATGAACATCAAATATTGTTGGAAACATTTCGGAAACTTTAAAGAGATAGTTATTGGAGCTGCGTCTTATTAAAACATTTTCTGATGCATTTAAATTTTCACTTTAGAACTTTAAATATTAATACGTTGTTAAACAGCTCGTGCTCCAGTAATTTTTTTGTTTATATGTATATTAGATGATTGTGTTTCAAAGAGTTTAATTATGTTTTATATAGAACAACAATTCTATGGATCTGTGTGAAATTATTAAGAGATTTAAGGTCGATAGAATTGGGAACGTGTCGCATGTATTATGTTAATCGTGTACGTCGTGTGCATCTCTATTTAGAAATTCACGATTCTACGCATTCGGATGAGTTTGTACTCTACTTATTCAGTTAGAAATGTTTTTCGGGAGAATGTACTATTATAAGAATAAATAAGAACATATTACCTGGATACTCGGATGTTTCATAATACTCGTGGGATGAGTGCGGAGCGGAGTCGTCATCGTAGTCGTATGTTGTGTACCTCAAAAAAGAATACATATATTATCTCTAGATGGTTTAAACAACTACACGACGCACTAAAACGTTATATTAAAAGTACAAGACTTCCTTTCGCAATGCAACGCAATCATTAAAACGGACATAGAATGTCAGAAACACACTTCTACTTAAATAAATATTTGCAGGAAAAGCGTGGAGGATGAAACACCGTTTTCATTCATTGGAAACATAGCAAAAAATAGAAAACACGTAGTTTTTATCGCCGTATATATCGCATATATTTGCAAATTGCAAATTTGCAGAAATATTTTCCACGAAACTACAGCTGATAAAGTAAACTGCGCGGACTTGTTAATACTAATGAATTCGTTTGATTAAAAATGCTTGTTACGCTTACCCTGACGTCCCTGAACTATAATGCCGGTCTCCATATCGGCTACTGCTGCTTGTCGAACCATGGTAATCATAATCATGATGCGACCCGACACGATTGCTCGGTGGCGGTGTAGCTGTCTCATAGCTGCGAATATAAATCCGCAAATATTTAACAGAACTCACCCAACAATGACTTGTGCTACTATGACGGTACATATACTTACCCGTAACTCTGATCCATAGCGACTCTCGCGCGATCCAAAATAGAAAACACTTTACTTTTCGCCGATACTGGCCGAGACAGTGGTCCTCGACTCGACGGTGGCGGAAGTATTGCAGCTAAACATTTCGACAAAATTTTAATAGCACTCTCATCATATTTCACACCCTTTCCAACTATTCCGAATTTTAATTGCACCGGTGCGCTTCTACTTATTTTGCTGATCAATCTATCTATAGATGAATTAACATTTTTTAGAGTGTAAGAAGTTGTGCAAGGACATTACCGATGTCTAGACTGCGGATGTTTATGCAATTTGAAATTTTTATAGGGGAAAGAAGAGGGAACCAAATAAAATATTATTTTCGATGGTAGTAGCCTTCGTAGATCTGAAATAAATGAAAATCGTACTAAAAGCTCTGTCGAATGTTATATTCAATATTCTATCATTTTTGAAAATTTTCGGAAGCCATAAATGCATAAACATCCGCAGTGATCAGAAATACTAGTGTTGCAATTATCGAGTTCATGTTAAAATGTTTCTAGACCGCAAAGGGTTGGCTCTAGTGGTAAATAAATTGTTTTCCACTCACTTCTCGATGATCGTGGTAATGTGGGCCTAGCAGTGGGTCTCAATATACCTCCTCCAGCTGGAACTCCCCTCACAGACGGTCTTCTGTCATCTGTGTTTATAGGATCGTCAGCCATGTTCATTTCCATTTCCCGCATTTGCTCCTGACGTATGTTGTCGTTGTTGTCGGGGATCAGATATTTCCGAACCTCGGCTAATGCGAACGCAATGCGAGCATAAGCCTCTGCTGGTGGAGCCAGAGCAGTTATTTCGACGTGTAGGTCGTCCGACAGATGTGCGTATTTTGGGTCGAGGGACATTCGGCACTCAGCTTCCTAACGTTGGACATATTCATTAGAATTTATTCATCGAAAGAAACTATAATTGTTTCAGAAACTTGTCTTTTACAGACATTACTCAATATGTATGTACATTAAATTCATTTCAGTATACCTTTTGACGATCCTTCATCGATCCTCTTCCTAGTACTGCCATTTTACACATAGTCTCCTCTTGCAAACGTTTCATAGAATTGCCTTTGGGACCCAACAATTTTCCAACGAAATTGAACTACAAGTAATATCATTGCATAAGTATTTCATATCATTTTTGTGTAATACATAAAATGGTCATTAGAAAGCATAATTACCTTAGGATGTTCTCGAACAGGTACTAATACCTTCACAGAAACACGAATTTGTTTTTCACGATAAATGTCCACATATTTTGGATCCCTTATCGGCTTTCCCATAGCTTGGGTCTTCTGTATCTCTGTTGTGTGAAACAATTATTTTGAATTACTAGACTGTGGGAATAACATAAAAATTGATTTCATCTCTTAACGACTTTATTATGTTAAAAGCAACAAAACATTCTTGACTGTTTTTAATCTTTCACTGTTTTATATTTCACCCAACCAATTTCTTTGTAAATGCATAAAGATCCAGCAAAATATGCATTGTAAATTAAACATACATTTTAAAAAAAGGAATCCAATATCATTATTGCAGGTTGCAATGATTAGTATTGTTTAATAAATTCCCAACAATATATTCGAACAATAAGCCGCATGATTTTCATTTGTACAGTTGATGAAACAGGTTTGAAAAAAGGTTTTCCTTAAACGTGCAGGTTACAGTTTTTTAGGAACGTAAGTATATGGACGCAGGCTTTGACATTGGGCACTGCCAGAAACATAGAAACGTCCAAAGGCAACTGAAATCTTAACTTATAAAGATTGTTCAAAAGTAATGATTACTACTTATATACATTTTATTTCTCGCAGCGCTATAACCTTAAATATTAATCTTAGAGCAGAGTATACATGAATTTGCGTGAAATACTTCTAAAAAATCAAAGTGTTGTTGAAAATTAATAACTGAAAGGTATCGTAAGGTATGTCAACATAAACAGAGTAAACGACGAGGCACCGTAAAAAGTCGACGAAAAGTATAAAACTAGTATTTACCTTGATCGATTAATCTGGTCGCATTTGGCCATTTTTGCGAATCCAATTCAACTTTTTCTTGCAAAAGTTCACGGACATATTCCCCGACTTTATCAACTTGATGCTCCTTTTCCTCGCGTTCATTGTCCGACGAACCTCGTGTTTTCATGTCGGGTTTCTCTTCCCGCTGATATTTATACTCGCCGTTACTCGGTCTATCACTCATGGTGAACACTGTATTATTATCTACTTTGCGAGATGTATAAGAGGGAAAGTAATAATCTTGTTAATCAAAAAACCAAGCGTACTTGATTACACACATGCGACGCGTCTCTACGATAAAGTAGCAATGGCTGACGCTGACTATTCTATCACCAGTAAGCTTGAGGCGCACATTCATGTATGTATCATCGTGATTGTAACATGTGGTAACATATCGTACGTGAACCTTCGAGAGTCAAACATATTTTGCTCTGATACTATATCGCGATCAATGGAAATTAAAAATAAATTTAATCAATACCTAATTTCAGATCCATACTCTCTGCTTATTCGTTTCTCAGATTTATCATTTGATCTATCGAAACTACATAGCAGCGCCATCTTGCGACATTTATGAAAATCGGGCACGAACTTATGCAATCATCTGATAATATCAGAGAGGATATGAGACGGCTCACGCCCGGGTCTGAGTTGCCACCACTTTTTGGCTCACGCTCACGCTTAGCACGGAACAGCTCCTATGCGTATGGTAGAGCCCACTTTTACCACGAAACAGAGACCACACTGTTTTAGCATGAAACAGAACCTTTACTAGCCTGTGGCATAAATCAGAACTAGTTTCAA